>SIXB01002447.1:0-28560 GCA_007018985.1 Anopheles bwambae | reverse complement strand
ATTTATATCAAATACACCATATAATGCGCAATATATGTCCTTACACAATGCAATGCTGGCGTAGAACATCAGGTTATTGTTTGCTTACTTCTAGCGTACACAGGTTGTTTGTTTAACAACAATGTTTTAAAATGCTTGGACATAAATCAATAGCGATTGCTCATTATCACAACGACAACATCAACCAACAAAATACTATCAATTACTAATGAAATAACTTAAAGCTAAAAATGGTACCTTTCCCAGCGCACATTGAAACGCGCAAAAATGAAATGCAAGAAGAAATAAAAATCCAAAATAAGACATAAACCGAAAGGCAAAAGGGACAAAATGCAACACAACAATCAACACATGGGAAACGCGAAAAACAATATTTGATCATACATAAATAAACTGTAATAAAATGCCTTCTGAGCTTGGTAGGTAGCATTGGCGACCACCACATCGATGATTCCGAGCGCTGGGTTTGTCAGGATGCGATGCATAAGAACTGAAATAAACACACATAAAACCAACGGGCGAATCTGGATAACAACCACACACACACACACTGCCGCAGCTGGTACCACCGTCGTTGAGGCAGTCGATTTCGATTATCTGTTGTTTTTGGTCGAAGCAGCATATTTCAGTGTGTTGTTATTGTTTTATTTTGTTTGCAATCCCTTCTCCCTTTGATGCTACACAATCTACTCCATCCTCATCCCCGTCTCACGCTCGAGGAAGCATTCAAATCTTGTGGAACGCGCGTGGAATGGGAGTGGTATTTGGAGATTTTCTTACAAACACACGCGCGCAACCCCGGGAATATCGAAGCTGCTGCCACGTGCTCGAGCAGAATCTTCCGGATGCGAAAATTGGTTAATCTAGGAGCGATAGCTGTCAGTGGGAGTTTTCGCAAGAATGTTCCATCTCTTGGCAGCTTGGCGCTACGCAACGAGACAGCGAAAGCCAGGCTTTGCTTTGCGTCTTGGTTTGGTCTTTCGGTGAGCGTCGGGGAGGCCCACGCAATGAATTGTATCGGTGGTGGTTGCCCCGGGATGGACTACATGACGCAATGCATCGGTTTCATAGTTTAAACATTCCGGAAGCTTCAAAGCAACACATGATACTACTATGCAATATCAACAGAGGTCAGTGAGAGATTGCACAAACCCGTACGGATTTATCGTTTATGACGAGTTTGAGATTTTTGAAATTACAAGCTTATTTTATATTAGCTGACGAAGTTGTGTAAGATATACTAAACGTAAAACGTTGAAAAAGGCTAATAAATAGTACTCAAAAGTTACATGCTTGTAGTGAGAGAAATTTGTTAAATGTATACTTTATGCTAGCATCTGTGTTACATGAAATCCGTAATACTAAACAATAAAAACATATTTTACTATGTTCCAATGTTAGCATTAAAAACAAAAAAAAACACCAATGCGTCATAAACGTGGGAACAATAAGCTCTTTAAACTCATATAAAGAGCTCACTGGTAAAAATCAAACGATCTTCCTCTCCATGGCAGGAGAGAACTCTTGGCTAAAGTACCCTTGGTTGCTGAACGATTTAAAACCCCTCAAGAAGTACGCTCAATATTGAAAAATCCTATTGCAAACCGGGCCGGGGATGCGCGAATGGCGCTAGTTTAGAGGTTTTTTTTCTTGTTGATTGAATCAATAGTGAAGCTTTTGCACAAGGAACGCACATAGAGCAGAAGAAGAACGTAAAAACATATTCTCAAGAACCATCGACACGTTATGGCACATAACCATGACCTTAAGGTCAAGCAGTGAAAATGCTTCCCTTTCTCGACATTCTTCTATTCGCGAGGAACTGCTATGACACATCCCACGACAAAGAATGGCAAATGAGAACATTGTAATACTTCAGACAAGCTTTCTTCAAACAACAGTGGAGAGCCCATGACACAACTGTGAACGGAAAGAAAAAGATTGGCCCAAATCAAGGCGAGCGATGACGCCATACACCGCGTCCTTGACCGTCAAAACGGATTGACCTTCGATTGCGACTGTGGTTCCATACATTTGACACACTGTTGACAAAGCGGTGTAAGCTTTTCATGTATATAATAACGCTTGAAAAACATAAATAAACCGTTTATTAAGATCTTATATTTATGTTGCTTTTATCAATAACTGAACAAATAATAAATAGAGTAAAAAACCAAATAAACGCAAACTATGATATCGATAAAGAAAATCAAATTAAATGTACTTAGATTGTTGTTTTAAGTAACATAAGTATTATGTCAAACCAACACACTGAGGATAACCAAATTCACTCAAACTTACCTGCCTGGATAACTCTTCTGTACTTCTCTGTGAAAATCTGTGTGATCAAGTTTTATCCCAATCAACAATTTTCGCAACCAGAAGTTACGGCTTAATTCCTTTCGAGACTATCCATGATTACGGTGAGAGCGCAGGATAAGATTCAGCCTGCGTGTGCTGCTCCAATTGCAGGACAATTCAACGTCATCTTCGCTTAACTCTTCGCAAGAAAAGCAACACCGCCAGCCACCTTCTCCTTTCAAGAAACGCTCAACTCCGGCCAATTCAGCAAAACCGAAGAAAGGGATTTCCGCGAAAGCACCGAGAAGCAGAAACAAGGCGGTTAGCAAACGGTTGCGACAGTTCCGCTAACACCACCAGGCAGGGACAAGGTCTGGACACTCTTTTGGCTGGCCAGTTCCAGAAGCGACAATTAGTGGATAGACAACTAGATGTCATGATTGTACAACAATGACTTGCCACCTCCACAGCCCGGGGGGCTGCACAAACCAATCCCCCGGTAGAAGTGTGCAGCATCGCGGAAGCATGTTTCTTCTGCGAGCTTTGAAACAATCGAGAGAAACTATCGAAACTATGATGTGCGGGTAGAAGCTTTTGGAAGATGGGCAAACATGCTTTTAACAAAATCATAAACACAGTCATTCATTTTGCTATGATTTTAGTAAGAGCCCGTTTGTTTCATTTCCATTAAGGTATTAAAGTTTAGATAAAAAAAATTACCACCGGCACATCGAATCCGGCGCACCGATTGGTGGATAACGTTCGTGATGATGCGTAAATTACTGATCGGTTGAAATAACGTTCGTGACAAGTGTGACAAGTGTGACAGGGTGACAACAATCGTGGTGCAATAGCACAATTAAGCCGCCTAGTAGCAGATTTAACAAACATTTCCCCAAAGATCCTTGCTGATCTGGTCCACTCCACCTCAGCAGGGCTGAGGTGCCAATTCCATACCTTTTTCGCGCCCTTACCACGGGCTTAAATGCGGACATAGCGGCTGCCGAAATGCTTTTCGGGTTGGTGGGACGCAACAGCGGCACCAGGTATCCGGCCGTACTCGGCACCATTGCCGGAAAGTGACCGATGCCGTTAAAAGCGAACGGTTGCAGACAGGACAGCTTGAATCCGAAGTTGGCTGCAGCAACCGCTGCCGAACTGGTCACCACGGTGGAGGTGGCCGCTGCATGATTTGATACCATCGCCGCTGCAGCAGCAGCAGCCGCCGCGGCCGCCGCCGCTGTTGATACAACCGTTGCCGATGGGCTACAGCTGGATGGTGTTGGTACGGTGGCCGGAACAACCATTACCGGGGTCGCTACGGGAGACGCGATGCTTCCCGGAGTACCACCACCACCTGGGGCTGCTGTCACCGGTGGTACTGTCGCATTGGCGCGCATACCTCCAGCCGACGGTGCGGACACACTCGAGCTGTTACTCGAGAGCAGATGCGGAATGTGAGCAAACGGACTCGTGCTGTTGCTGCAGCTGTCACTATTGTAGGTCGCATCGATCGGCTGCAGGTCCGAGTATTCCTTTTTCGGTATGACAATGCCACTGCCGAGTACGGGGAGAATTTGACGTGGTTCGGCGTGCGTCGGCGTTGGCATCACCACTAGCGGCGTTGGTTTCTCCAGCGACGACGATGGTGACGGGCGGGATGTTACTGTAACGGAGCCTCCTACTCCGGCCGAACCGCCCGAACCACTGCCGCTGCTAGAAACGGCCGAAGATTGCGCGGCAGATGATGCCGGCGTTGAGCCACCGGCGTACTTTCGCGCGGTCGAGAGGATGTACCGCTTGCGGGTGCCTCCATTGAACATGGCCTTCACGTCTTCCCAGGCGTGAATGATCTTCTCTGGCGGACTACCCTGCAGCTTCAGATGGCGCCGCCAGGAGTTGAAGTTGGCTGCGTCAGGCTGCACGTACTTGTCGTGCGGGCTCAGCCGGTGCGAATGGAAGATGAACTTGTTCGGCGAGAAGAACAGGCTGCAGTACGCACACTTGATGCATTTGGCACGCGACGAGTTGTAGCGCGCCGGCGAGAACGATCCCGTGCAACCCCAGGCACACTCGTGGTACACACTGAAGGCGAACCCTTCTGGTAGTGCCGGTTGCGAGCATTCGCCAAAAAACGACTTGCACAAACGCTCCGCCTCACGCCGTGTGATCATGCCGCAGCGCCGGGAGGAGGCCGGCATTGCACCGGCCCGTCGTAAGATCTCCAGCTGCACTGGCGTACATTGGATGCAGGTGATACCGAGTGCAACGCGGCGATTGTGGATTTCGTTGTAACTAAAGTCTTTCAGCAGCGTGCTGGAAATTTGTGCCAGACAGAGCCGCTCCTGGTTCTCCACAAACAGCGAGATGATCGGTTGTCCATAGATGTATACCGTGCGGATCTGTTATGAAAGTGCGAGCATGAGTGAGTGAGTAGAGTTCGATAATTGGTTATAAAAAAAGGAAAGACACAATATTGGAGAGAACATTTTTTTTATTTTTTTTCCAAATTCCAAAAGAAACTACCTTCTTGTTCGACGCTAAATACAAACTTGATATAAATGGTCTTAAATCTACGATCATGATCATCTTTGCATCAATCGATTAAACATTACTGTTTCTTTGTATGTTCACAATCACGATTAGCTGTTTTACAACAAAACCAAGAAGGCGCACCAAATGTTACAACACACCGCCCAGCAGATGGTAGGTCCAGCGGAAATTACTTCGAGAACCTTACAAGTGCCGATGCAGCTAGCAATCTTTTCCGCGCACTCTACAGCAACAGCAGTCAACCAACGACGTCCCGTGCAGTATGATACAAGCCTTTTTTACCGTAAAGAGCAGCGTGTAACATGATACCTTCCAAACGATGAACTAATAACAAACGGAAAATATCTCTCAACGTATGGCACAGGGGTGGGAGGCAAAACCCCAGAGAGCGTAATTCGAGCAGGCCCACCAGTTGGTGCCGCAGGTTCTTTCAACCGAAGATACTTTCTTTCGCCCGGGTAGGCTGTAAAATAGGGGGAGCTTCGACGTACAGTCATGATTTGCACTGTATGGGCAGGAAACCGGCACAGACCACTAAACACAGTAATAACGAATTATTTATTGAGCGTACTACCGGCGTTGGGTTTTGTGGTCTGGGTCATTGTGTTGAGCAGTACGCGAAAGCCTTTGTCGACCTTCCTTCTGCTCGCGTCCACGTTCGAAGGACATACGAAGAAAGGAAAATGAGGGGAGGTTTGACCACATGGCCATAGAACAGTTTGAGGTAGAAGAGGGGAAAATGAGAGGGGGGATGGTTTGAGATTTGAGACTCGCACACACTTGTGAAGTATTTCAGTGGCGTTTACGCAACCAGAAGGCATGGTGCAACTTGATCACACCAACAACAGCCTAACGCCCGCTGTTTCTCTCTTTCTCCCTCTCACTCTCCCTGGGTTGCACTTGTCTTGAGGTCCCCCAAGTCAAGTACTGATTCGGGAGGTCGTGGCTAATCGGTTTTAATTAATCCCGTGGGAAAGCAATGGACAAAGTGCTGCTTCTTAGGATGACCATTTCCTAGCACGGAAGATAAACAACGAGGCACGAAACGTTACAAACAAAGCTGATGGTGGTGCGTCTTAGCAGTTTGGCATTTGTGCAAGCTAATCGAATGTGCTTGACCATTGATCAATCTTGGCTGGATATTTAGCATGTATCTAGAGCTCCAAGCGTGCCCCGTCCTACGGGTCATTATAGTTCAGCCTTAATTAAAACCACATCACATGCGTTGCCACACCCGCAGCTGTCCCCGGAGAGCGAGAGCCGAGCCGGTTCCTTGGGATCGTGTGTTTCCCTTCTCCTTCTTTTGCAGTTGTTTGCCATTCACCAATTCCTGCCAATTCTACCACAATTGAGCATTATCAGCGACATCAGCCGACCGGCCGGCCATCGCACAATAAATGAAAGTCCACAAGTCAGTAGATGCAGTCGGTCGATTTCTGACGCAGTCAACGAACGAAAGCGCTGCTCTTGCTGCTCTTTGCACTTCGCAAGGTTCACTCCATTAACCCTATTTACAAGTGTTGTCCCGGAAACCTATCTGGTTACAGTTATTGCTGCTAAGACGGTGTTCAATTTAGCAAAAGATTATTAGCCACGTAGGAGAGTGTAGGGGTTCTGTCGTATTCGTGGTGAATAAACACGAATCGGATCGGCCCTGTTGTGGTTTGCTTTCTTCCGCTGATGATGGCGCTGAATTGGGGGTGTTTTGCTCCATGCTCGATTGAACAATCCATCGACAGGCCATTGAACCGGATTAGTGCTGCTTCTTCATCTCATGTCACCGGGCTGGTTGTTGCGTAGAGGATTTCTGCACCGACCACCAAAAGCCCCGGATTGGGTGCGCCGACAGAACCGTGGACAGAAAGTCGGTAGATTTCTATCGCATCCGATTCCGAATCATTGAAGAGCTGGCTGGTGTGTGTGGCTGGTGGTCGGCACTGTTAGTTTGTTTCGCCAGATTATATAGATTGTGGTCACGGGCTTTTCGTTGGCCGTCTAGTCGTCACTAATCCATTTTTATACCAGTCTGTATCGAAATAACTGTAATTAAACATTCTTCGTCATTCGCTGTCTCTTTTCGATCACATACAATACGTTACGTTCCGATTGATTCCGATCCAGCGGAGGGTAGCCACATTCGAAGCATTTGCACAGAGATTTGTCCGCAGCAGATTTGTAACGGAAAATGCCAACGTCAGATTAAATAAGTGAAATCACATCCATTGCGTGTAACACATTTCTTTTTGCTGTTCTCTTTTATTTGTCTGCATAGTCTTTTTTCTGCGCTTTTCTGATGTTAGTTCCTTTTGCAAATAGCTGATTTGCAGATTACTTCACGCACATAGTAATGCTGTTAATTCTCCTTCTCCACAAGTAAATGAGATCATCTGATATTAATGCCCTTCGTTGATGAAATTAAATCATAAACACACACAAATACAACTAATCACTGGTGTATATGCTATTTGATAAGCATACGTCAAAATGAATTACTGTACCGAATTGTTACGTACGAAAAAAAGAATAAAAATGTTAAGTTTTACAACATGACAGCGGAAAACTATTCGTGATGAGCTGTCGATAACGTTGAAATCACATTGAAGCTAGCAAAAGTTACCACAAACAATGTAACGGGTGTACAAGGGTCACCCAACAGCTGTTAGAAGCTTTATGGTAGCTTTCGACACACGCATACATACATACATAAATTCAATTGCATATACAAACGTGGTGCATAATGGAAGGATCCTACTGTTGGAGCTGGTGACCTTGGTTGAACTTTTACGATACCTCGATTTACCATAACGGGACGCATTTCCTGGTCACATATACACTCACCTGGAAAGGAGAAAGAAGAAAAACGAGAGAAAAAACCATTAGTATCACGTACAATGTATAGCAGGCAAGGGGGTGAAGGGTGTCGAAAAATGGGTCCCACTGTCGCAAAAAGCTGAAATTCAAGACACGTGCACATTTTTCTCGGTATTTCCCGTTTTGTGCATTGTGTGTATGCGGCACACACGCACCACAGGTTGTCGTTTCGGAGACGGATGTTTTCGCATTGCCACCGGTGGATGACCGTCACTGGAGACAATAAGGATGGTCGTTTCCGGTTAAAGATGGTTTCATCGCAGTCTGCCTCTTTCCTTCATTTGTCAATGATTTTTTGTACTATACCAATGAGTGTGTAGGTTTTAAAGCACAAACAAACTATTTTAAAATGACATTAGATCACTAGAGATAGAGATATTTTTAAACAAGATAAAGAAAGGTAATTTTTTTTTGATAAATAATACAGCAACTAGTAACCAGTAACTGGTCGTCGGATTTTAAAAGACCCAAATTTTTATTTTAATCTCGTAACACGGGACGGTTCCATGGAGCAGTCGTAACCTCGTACGACTCGATAACATGCCCGTCATGGGTTAAAACCACATATTTAATTGTACCCCGTGGTACTGAATAAGTCTGGAAAATCTATATAAGCCGTCATTCTTGCGTAGACCATTGCTCCAAACAGAAGAAGAACTAACATAGCTTATTGACAGTAATTAGTAAGATTATCAAGTAAGAAAAACTAATTACAAATAAACTAATTTAAAATGATAAAATTAGTAGTTTATTATTTATTAATTATCAGCAAGAGGGATTAAGCACTACGCAAACTGAGCGGCGGCATGAGGCCCCGTGTTCTCGAGGGGCCCCGAAAAAGGTTAAATTGTTGAAAAAGGAAAAAAGTTAAATTGCTACTCTATCCTCTGGTTAAATTCTCTCGTTGACTATCTTTGACACAACCACCTGTAGTACACGTACGATACTTCAACCAGACCTACATTCGTGTGACCGCTTATGGCCTCCACTTGGCTTAAAATCCGCCTCTGGCATTCCGAGGATAACGATAGTAGGGCTTGGCTTTCAGTGACATATTGATTACAATAGCAGGATAGTCAAGTCCTACGTATGGGAGCACGATATTCGGGGCTTGAACACATACATGACGGGCATGTTGTTAAGTCGTGCGAGTTGACAACTGTACCACGAGACCTGCCAATGAATGAGAATCTGATGTATGTCCTTGTTACTTTGTCATGTGTCGCTGCGCGAAATTAAATTTGAGTTTAAATTAAACGGTTTAAGCCAAAAATTGGAGGACCCATAATTGGATACTAAATAAATAAATGCTAAAAAAAGTGTTTTAGGATGATGTTAAAACTAACATTTGGAATAAGAGGTTGAAAACGATGCAAAACAAGTGTTGAAAAATCTTCAACACGTAGTAGAAGTTAATGGCATGGTATGGGGAGTGATATGATTTGCGGATAATCAGCCCAAAAGTGTAGTCTTATCTTCCTATCATTCCAATTCCGAACAGGGTTAATGCAGCTTCTAGAGCAGTGCCACTCGCGACTGATTGATCGGTGACTGCACTACGTCAGTGCAGTAGAACAATGAGCGAACAACAGTTGTACGCCTGCCGCACTCGACACCGTCTTTGTAGTGGTACTCTTTTTTTCTCCATACGGATTGCATGTCCGTGCGGGCACGTGTAGTGGAAAAACACGTATTAGTCCGCTGCTGCTTGGCACACACGTAAAGCAGTCCTTTTGCAGCGGCAATATTGGATGAAAAATGACAATGACCTGACAAATGTCTACTACTACCACTAGACGCTCATTCGTCTTTCTCCCAAACGGTTCCAAATGTGTCTAATGTTCTTCGCCCATAAGCGAGGTACACATCGGATCATAATTTTGCACACGCTTTGATGACTGGCAGCGCTCTGCACTGGCAGGAGAGTCATGATGGTGGGAGCTTCACCAACAGCCCAGGTTCACTCCCTGTGCGGTAATGATAATTAACGATGGCCAGCACAGACCGAGAGTCTGCGAGAAGGAAGCAACCATGTCACGAATACTAGCCGTATAATACGAAATCGTACTCGGTTCGATGGAAAAAGTGTGCTCTTTGGGCCACGCAATGTCACGCTGCATGAACCGAAAAAATGCACCCGTGTGACAGCATGTGATTCATGCACATACACACCACGAATGAAAATTCCACTTGTCGCCTCAATGGGAAACTTGTCAAATGTACACGTACGGATAAGCGGTTTCCCACACAAACACTCTCGGCATACACCGTCGTTTGTCGTTGTACCAACTAGAGAGCTACAGAGAATTCGTTACTGGAGCAAGCAAAAAATGTGGAATCATACACTCAACTCAGCAGGGTTGCAGAACGGTTCGCCTATTCGCATTGCAAGCCGACTGCGAGATGACGTAGGTCTACTAAACTCGGATCGTATCAGTGTGTCGGTTGACCTACAAAAACAGCAGCTATTTTTTAATGCATGCGCTGGTTGCAACAACTATTACTACTACTACCACAACTACCAACGTTACCACTATCGATGCTGCTCTTGCTACCAGTATCGTCAGTAGTTAAAGAAAGAAGCAGCAGAATTCGCATCAGCTGGTGTCAACATTTTCCCTGCTTTCCTCTGGTTATCATTATCATCCAACCATCTTCACTTGGGTGCACTTTGATATTTGTGCAACCGTTTGCGGTAGGCCGTTGGTACCATCAACGTCATCAAACACCGAGTCTACTGCTCAGCTGCGTTTTCCTTGAGATGGAACTCTTAACTTACACATACAGACACATGAAACTACCCACGCAAAGTTAGAGCAACGATAGACCTTTCAGTGCCAGCCAGCGTGACGCGAGTGCATTTGAGAGCTATAAAAACTGCATACACTATTGGAAAACAATCTGTGAGTGCGAACTATCTACCACATAGCAAGTTTTCCACATACAATCACAACTTTCATGCTGGTAGTGCTTATTCTATATTATAATGTTCGAATTTAGCCATCTTTTTGTAAAACTTTCTCTTGCATTTTCTGCGCAATCCAATTTAAGAGAGAGAGAGAGAGAGAGAGAGAGAGAGAGAGAGAGAGAAAGAGAGACAACATAAAAAGGTAGCACATGTAAAGAGGTAACGTAGCGTCCCGTCTAATGAAAAGAAGATTTCAAAAAGGATGTGTAATATCAACGACCACCTGGTCCCCTGATGGTAGCTTTGAATAGAAACCCTTATCCAATGTTATAGCCTATGTATCTATGTTTCTGTATCTGTAGGCGACTGTTTCCTTTTAACTATTAAAGAACGGCTAGGATTCAACGACAGCAACTGGATCACTGTAAGACTGCTTTGTGACACAGATTTGCAATTGCATTTCGGTGCCCGTACGGCACCAAAGTGGGGACACAATATATGGAAAAGCATCGTGGGTGCATCCATACCAACACCTCCTTCCTGCAGTTGACCGCGTGACGATTTGTGAGCTAAATTTAGACGGCTTAATGAATAAATAATTAACAAACGTATGTGGTGGTTCATTTTCCATTCTGCATCTCATTTCATAGAGGATTTTTTTTTTCATTTTCCACAACAATTTCATTATTTATTTTTCGAATCAAGTTTTACGAATAAATGATTAACAAGCCGTAACAGCCGTGCAACAAACAAAGCAGCAGGATTGTTATCTCTTTTGGAGAGTTATTATGATTAATCTGCCTCTTTTGACAGTATTCTACTACTATCCGCTCTTGCAGAGTAAATGCTCGAAACAATACCGATTACAATTATGTTAATAGCCCACACAGCAGAAAGTAAGGGGAGAAAAATGAACGTTTGCGCAGCAGCAACAGCGGTACAAAGGAATATTGAATTTGAATACCCCCGGGATCATTAACTTTCCCTACTAAATGCCTGTGGACATATCCAGAGTCCCCGAAGTGAAGCACAATCGACCATTTTTTGCAGAAGAGAAACTTCAGCCTTGCGTTCTTGCGTTCGTTTATACGGGTAGAAAGATACTTCTTAAGTGAAACACAGTTGCTTTCCGTTTTAATCCCGAAAGGATTATTTTAGAAAAATATCCCAACCTTCACTGGAATGAAATCCATCAACCACAAACCACAGCAATAACATCATTGAATATCAAATATAGAAAGAGTATAAACCATTTTACGTAAAGACTTACTTATTAGATACTTAGATGCATGCTCAGTCAAGAGTGAATAGCCCAACGAAATTCAACGGTGGAATTCAAAAGACTCATTCCATTAAAACGTAATTAGAATCGAACTTAATACACTCAAGGACGCAACTATTTTGGAGCAATATGTACATAGTAAATGTAATAAATTTAACAGTTTGGTTCGAAAATTTGGAATTGACTATGTCAAGTATTGAGAAAAACTAAGAGCCAATGTCATAATCATGTCATAATGGCTAGTCTCGTGATACAGTGGTCCACTCGCACGACTGTACAGCATGCCTGTCATGAGTTCAAGCCCCAAATGGACCGCTTGACTCCCCATATTTGAAGAACTGACTATCCTGCTATGGGAAATCAATAAGTCACTGAGGCCAAGTCCACTAGCGGTACAAGCAGGCCTTGCCCAACAACTGCTGTTGTGCCAGAGAAGAGAGAATGTCATAAACCATAATATAACAAGTATGGTAAGTAAGTTCGCAAGTAATTCGAATAACCAACTCTTATTTCTATGAAATATCTTCAAATGAAACTACCCAATTGAATTTAAAAATTGCTTTGCGTTAGACAGATTTCTCAACCAAATTTGAACACTCCATACGTAAGAATACTATAAGAAGAAAGAGTTTTTGATATATTACATTTTTTATCATATCCTATGTAACAAAATTCATACAGTCATACAATGAAAGGGAACAGTACATCTTTGTTTAACCCTCCGATGGATATGCCCAAGAGAAATCCCAAATGGAGAATCAGACGAACATAATTTATTAGGTTTGATAGATTACTATGAAATTTAATTAGTGCACACTCTCCCTCACATAAAGACCATAAATTGAGCGTTCGCAGCATAGCCATTATCGGCTTTCGAACAGAACCGCATCTGCAATGTATGGAGCGAATGAGTGAAACGAGGAATTTTAACGGGGGGTTTACAGCTAAAAAGTAGCAGAAGGTAATTTTCTGTCCCATTTATTCAGTTAAGCTTAGCTCTTAGCCCAATACGTGCCCTTCCTCCCTCTGGAGCAGGCGCATTCGTTAATAGAGTGTCAAATATAGAGTATTTTGCGTGAAAGCAAGTGGCATAAGGCTAACAAAAACACGAACCAAATCCGTACGTGTAAAGCATGCATGTATGAAAATTTAATTTAAATTCATCGCCACCACTTTTGCTGTGCCTTTGAGGAACGATTTGTGTGCGCATGTAGCTGTCAAAAG
Source organism: Anopheles bwambae (assembly GCA_007018985.1). NCBI lineage: Eukaryota > Metazoa > Arthropoda > Insecta > Diptera > Culicidae > Anopheles > Anopheles bwambae. The sequence continues at coordinate 15,421 of SIXB01002447.1, read as the reverse complement.
CAACGACATCAACATGAGAGGGTCCATTAGTCTGCGGCAACTGATGCATCAGCACGATGCATAAACATTAACAGGGAGATCAAAATGCTCTTTAAGCATAAACAGGGTTTGACATTTACACTAATAATCCATCGTTCCATTCACTCTGACACTACTGTCAACATAAGTGTTTGGCTTTCTACTGTTTTTATACACCTCACGGTCACACCAACGAAATAATGCTTTCCTTTCAGGCATTGGTATGTTATTGTTTAAATATTACCGTGAAAACTATCGTTTCTGTTTAGCTGTAATCTTTACCCTCTCTATCCTTTACCCCTTATAAGAAAACTGGTTTTAATTGTGCGGATGAAAAATTGGTTCAACACTGAAATTATCTGCATCGTCGAAGTACGATAAATAAATTTGAGATCATTGTAGCTCATCTTATTCTATTAAACTTTAAACAACAAAAACTTTACATCAAATAAATACTGAATTGAAACCATACTGACGTTAGAAACCTACCAAAGCAACTTCTATTTGTACCGTAAATTATAGGTAGTTGCCTTGTCTGCCTAGAAAGCACAAGAATAAATACACACCAAACAACCAAACTCAGCTTATGTCCGACAAATCCTCGAAAGAAAGAGATTTGTTAAAATTGATTGCCGCTTCTTCGCATATGCTCTCCCACCTCTTCTGCGATATTCAATAAGTCGATCCTTCGACAAGCCAGACTCAAACACGCCAACGATACTGGTAGTGGTTGTGTGGAGTGGCGGCATGGAAAATGTTAAAATCTCCTGCCGAAGAATTTGCATAAGTGTCACAGATATGGGCTAACGCAGGGGAATGTGTAATCGGCAGGCATGGCGTAACCAGATTCATCGTCTGTCATCATCACTGGTTCGGGAGAAAGTGTATGAGCAGAAGCACATAAAGCATGCTTTATATCGCACGTGCAGCAGTGTGAACCACGGTGAAACAAAGCGAAAAAGATCATCGTTAACCCGAGCAGCCGATGCAAAAGGTATGAGAAAAAGAGTGATGCGAAATACACACGCACGCACACATACATACGACAGCAGTATCGGGCAGTGAATTCAGTCACGTTGCACCCTTTCGGACATTAGCTTCCGTAGGGATTGACGTCTGGGTTAAGGAAACTCATAGCGTCGAGAAGTATGTTTATGCAATTGTCACGTTTTCGCTGATAAAGCGCTCCCGTTCAAACAGAAGGACAAATAATGAAGCATGGTTCAATGGAGCGATAAAAGACAGCAATTGGATTCCTGTCACACGCTTCTATGGTTCAGGACAGGTGCGGAGGCTTTTATGCGATCGGAAGCAGCGGTAGATTGATTGTACCGTGCCGCATGCGTCACCGTTAACGACAGGTGCAGTCGGATCGGAGCGAAAGGAATTCCCAAGAAACAGAAAACGTGCCAGAAAAATCATTTTTGGCTAGTCGTAAGTATAACAATTACACATATGTTTACAATATGTGGCTCAAGGGAACTATAATTTTCTTTAATTACAGAAATGTAGGAACCAGCAGTTAAGACAAGCGTTTGCCGAATGTTCCCAGCGTGATACTGTTAACAGCATAAAACCTCCGCTTTTTATCCACTTCAACCAACAACAACGTTTGACGCCACTAACGACAATGGTTATTTTGGCGTATGATGTGAATACGAAATGCAGCATCGTTACCGAGCCGACATTCGATTTTGCATCAATGTCAAACATTTGCCATAGTAGAAAGTGGGTAGAAAAAGGCCACAACTTTCCACCGAATGACAACAGCACCCATTCGAAAGCTATCGATCAGCACCCCTCGCAAGGGTGACACAATTTCAAGGTCAAAGGACGATGGTGGGACACACTCCGCTCTGAGTGACACCAGAGCCGTGCCATATGACCTTCAGGCATTTCGCCTCATTACGCGGTGCACAACCCTTTCAGCAGCGATATATGGCTGTTACCACACTACCAGCGTTAGCTGCTGCTGCTGCTACTACTACTACTAGTTTAGTTTAGAGGAGTTGCTGCTGCCGATTATCCTCACTTGTGAACTTTAGTTGCGCAAGGCCAGCCAAACGCCAGCCGTAGTGTATATCGGGTGGGTGCTGCGCGAATGCCATTTCGTTATGCAAATGGTGACGCGCTGATGGTTGGCGCAGCTGCACGGGCGATCTGCATTGTGCAACACAAACACACACACACACCTTCATTTTTACACACGACACTGTCGACGCAATTTTTACAAATCTCTTTCATAATCTCTAACACTTCACTCTATTTCCAACGGGATCATGATGGATGCATATTTCACGAAACAGTTTCCGACTATCAAGATTGAGTCCATTTCCGGTGATGTTTCTTTTGAGTTATTTTAAATTTTATTTATAATAGGTTAGTAATTCAGAGCATTTTTTTACATATTCCTTTTCTCAGGAAATATATGAAGTTATTTTTACTGAAATAAATGAAATAATGAAGAGCGACCCGTTGAGGATCATGGCACCAAATAAGACGAAATGGTTGAATGGGTGAAAATACAAGTTAAGAACGTTCTTCATTAACAAGTATAACCTAATGATCGGTCAGTACTAGCAAGAATAGTTCAAAAAGATTTGATATCCGGCTCATTTAAATTCCAGTAACGCAAAACATACGAACCGTGACTTGTGTTGTTGATACACTCCAAAATGAATGCTTTGTAACCCAACCGCATATTCCCTACAGAAGCACAGTGCAAAGTGTAATTCCGGTCCACGCCAGTGTAGTTTGGCGTCGAACGCGAATTGAATCCTTAAAAGGCGTGCTACCACATTTGCACCTGGTGATGTTTGTAGATCTCTATTGGCCCTGCCAAACCGTCAATGATGATTCGTAAAGCCTGAAAACGCACTGATAGTGGTGAAACCATTTGAACACGATATACCGCGTGAGGAACTTCTAATATCTAAGCCACAATGTGAACGCCAAAAGCCATCAAGTCCGGTGCCATAGGGTCTCAATGGATAGTGGACACGCGACGAGGACCGCTTTAATATATATATACACACACACATACAATGCTGCGCACCAGTGTGTACATCAAAGGTAAATAACCTCTGTACAAGATAGAAATGGAAAAGAAAAAAAAGCCAACGTCATGAATGTAGTCAGCGGGAACAACGGCACCAACGACAACGAGAAGTAGGACCAGCCAGACGACAATACGCACACAAGCAGAGAAAGAAAAGAGAGTTGCCACCGAGCGAGCCACATCCCACCGCGAAACAGACCGAATGCAATTTACACACAAATTAATAACAATCAAGAGTGGCATAAGCGTCACGCACGCGAGCCAGAAACGTCATTTCGTGCGGTTCTCTGCTCCAACGTTCCGTATCTTTCTCTCCAGACAAAGCGAAGGGCTACGTCACAGGCCTTACAGGCTGCGAGAGCGTGGTGTTTCTAAATGTACAGTATTAGTTAACACAACGGATTGGGTGCGACCGCGCTCCATCCAGTACGACCAGCCACAACACCATTGGCAAGGAAACAAGAAACGCACAAGTGTATTTTCTTCATCCAAGTACAAATGCCACCACCACGCGCTAGTCAATGCTCTCGCCGAAGAAAAGGGTAGTATGTGTGTGTGTTTTGTTTTTGTTTTTTTTTTTTTGTTTCACGGACAACACCTCCTGCTGAGTCTGAAAGAAAGCGTGGCGACGAGTTAACGCTGATCACACGGTTCGTGAATTCATCACCCACCGTACTCCATCATCCGGTCGGAGGACGACAATAATCTAAGATTGTCTCAGAACAAGCGCATCATCGTGACTTACTTTTCTTTGTTCAACCGGTACTTCACCCGGGGGGCAACGATCACGATGAATCTTGCATCAAGCTAATGATTGTTCAGCCTAAGTTTGTATGCCCCGGCAAGAAAGACAGTGACTCAGACGGAAAAGTGTGAAAACAGAAGGGTAAGCATTGGTGTACATGGAATCGGCAAATTTACAACACAAGCTGCTGTTGATGTGTTTAATCGTTATCAACTCACAGTAAAGTAAAGTTGAGTAAAGAATAAAGAGACGGGAAGTTTGTAGAACACACATCTCCAGGTGAATAACATCAGACAACTTTCGCACAGTGGCAATAAAAAAAAGTAATGTAATTCCAATACAGACAAAAATTGAATTGAATTGTACTAATGGGTGAATAGGCTCTCGTGTACCCGTCGTGATTGAGCATAAATTTTGACTTTGTTCGTACAAATTAGATCAGCTACGAATGACAAAATGCAACCGATAGTTGCAAATGCTCGAACGATTCGGTGTCAGCCACGAACTTCGTGCTACAATCATCATAAACGTTCGCGATTAGGAGTGCAGCAATAAAAACTACCATACCATTGGATGCGCATACACACAATTGCCAACAATAATGCTCCAAAGATGGGAAGCTAGCGAGTACAAATGGTTCACCGTTGAAAGAACGCACTTCCATATCGGATAATTTATGACACAGATGTCGATGGCTGGGAGGCCAATAAAAGTAACATGGTTGAACGTTTCTTCAACCTTTTCCTGCACAGCAGTCGGTGGTCACTGAATGAACCGTAGGCACCGCGTAGAACGTTGAGAACCAGCACCAGAAAAACATCGAGTTGCTTCAGTCTAAGAATAAAATAACCGAAGAAACAATTTGGTTGTTAAGGATTAGAAATGTAAGACCTGCAGCTAGCTAGCAATACACATGGATTTTACGGGAAATTACCAACTCTATATGGCAACATGTCTCGCTGCTGCTGCTAGATGCCGTTACTATCGTTTTCATCGTAGTTAAGCAACCATGAACCTTTTTCCTATTTCCAGCAGTTGCATTACTCGGTGCAAATAGTGCCCTCCCGATATGGCAACAACGATCGACCCCGCATCAACCAGCACACGATTCGGAACATACCGTGTTGCGACGGACCGCCGCCGAGCAATGATGATCCGTCGCCATGACCAGCTTTTCGGTGGCGTATCCCACGAATGGGTCACGGCGATGCACAAGAGAACCGACGACGTGTTTCAAAACAGCACGCCAGAGTCAGCCAACTGGCGTTCGACCATCAAAGCATCGACGACCGATAGCGGCAGAAAATGTCCGCTACTTACGGGTTCTCCCACCGACCGCCCTTGTGTACAGCGCGAGCCCGTCAATAATTAACGCTTATTTCGTTAGTCTCGCGCCAGCAACGGCAGCGAATCGCGTTTCCGACCGCAGCCACAGCGTCGTTTCGTCATCAAGCGGCGGTGCGTTTTCTGCGCAACAGATTGCGAGAGGAGGATGAGGAGTAGGAGGCAGGTCTGCTGCTCAGGAAGGAACAGGTTTTTCGAAAAAGTCATACCCAATCCACGGCCGTGTGCAGACGCGATGGTTGGAGACAGCGAGCGAACTCTCTCCCTCGTTCGCGATTCAATCAACGTAATGGCGCGCGCGCTACAGTGTGGTAACTTCGTACGACTCCGGGCAGAGCGGGGATAAAAAGCACAAATGTGGCACAAATTGAACCAATTTCTGCGCCAAAGTACCGATTAATAATTTTGGTTTCACATGCATCTTACAAATGATTGAACAGCATCAGCGTGTAGCAACCCCGTACTTCGGAAATAAACGTACTCAAATAAGGCAAACTTGAAGTATTGGCAATGATTGCAAACAAAATAATATCAAAATAACACTGACGCCTAGCTGTCCTTTGTTATTAAGATTTGTCAAATTAGATAAGTTAACTTTTCACTTCCAAATATCCAGGAAAGTCTTTCACACACACGCACGGACCGGAGTTGCCCCCAACGGTTCACGAACGGTGTAATTGTGCCATACGTGCCCCACTAAATGCTCTGCACATGTTCTCTGATTTTGCGTAGTAAAACTGGTGCTAACCCATCGCAAAACTAGCGCTGTGCGGGACGCAGGCATTACCCGATCTCAAAACAGTGGGTCGGAGGAAATGGAAAACTCGCTCCGGTGCAACCAGCCTCCGGGCAGCAGTTAGGAGAAAGTTTTCCGCCTTCATCGATGTCTGTCATTAGACCGATTCCTGTCACTGTCAACCGTGCTTCTTGCTGCCAGCGTACCACCACCACGATCTACGCACAAGCGCCGACTATGTGTTAGTGGCCTACTGTACGGTGCAACTCTCTTTTTCTCGCCCATGTTGGCTAGTGAACAGTCGTGAAAGTGAACCCACACACACACACACACTCGTACATCAGCTACACGGAGAAAAGTTTCAATTTGCACACAGTCGGTACCACAGCGCGAGGGCTTGAGGAAACTGTGCATATCTGGAAGGGAGCTTCAAAGTGCCCCGGGAAGGTAAAGGTAGCCAAAGCCCACACGGGTAAGATGCGGAAGACTAAACAAACGATGGATACCAGCTGTGTGTCTAACCCACTCCCCATGTTTGACGTGATCGAAGCTGCTGTGCTAGGATTATGTGCTCCTTTTGCCGGTGTGGTTCCACGGTGCTCTGGAACATTTCTCCCTCAGCTAACGTCACGGTGGTTGCCAATTTCGGTTCCAGAGGGGGTTGCTTACCTGGGAAGGGACGAACACAAAAATGAAAGTTAGTGGATGAACCTTTACAACGCACGCATACTAAGTTAATCTAATCGGATTCATACAGAGACAGCGGAAGGGTTTACAAAGTAGTGCAACAGAGATGAATTATTTTTATGAAATATTAATAGCCCTAATCCAGGTGAAACGAGTTCAAACATCCAATGTGATTATCGGGCACTTTAGCTCCGTGATCGCAGGTCCCATTGCAAACTTGTGTCCCTCTAAAATAGCGGAAATTGGGATATAGCTTCAATCAACATTTTTCATTCCAAAGTCAAAGATCCAGCGATCAGAGTCGATTAAACGGTAAGCTGATAAGCAAATGGACGATCCCAAACAACCATGTTAATCCGGTTTTAAGCGCAAGGGCAATCAGCAATCAGACCCCCACCACCAAGCCGCGATTGCCAAAGGTCCATCGGCTCTTATCGAAACTGTATCAACTAACGGAGCGCGCTAGCGTAAACAACATCCATTCCCAACCGGAGCAGGTCAGTGGGAAATGTAAAGGGGGGTTGTACGCGGAGCGAAAGAGGGCCTAGTGCCCGCAATTTTGCACCATCCATGGGAAACGCGCGCGAGATGACACCACTCGACGTGCCGTCCGTGATAGTTTTCGCAACGTACAGCGCGCGCAAGTGTCGCCGCCACCCTGCAAGGAATAAAACGAGCAGAAGCAGAAACCTGCCCTTCGCGATCATGCGTTAATGCGCGTACAGCTGGGAGGAAGAAGAGGTGCAAAACTTGTTCCCATACCTCCACCATACGTTGCTGTGTTGACAGACATAAGGAAGTGAACTAGGTCCTCCTCCCCGTCGACCATTGGGAGTAGCAGGGTCTTGGAAAAACTAGGAAAATGTATAAAAACAAAACCTGCCCACACATACACACACACACACATAAACAGTTCGGAATGCCTGTAAGCCATGGGAAACGGTTCCGCTCCCCTTTATTCTGAGTTGATTGCCTCTTGCTTCACTGCGGGGCCCTATATGTTGCGACAGACAGGTTGCTCGTGGGGTAAAATTTTTAAACCAGAACGAAAACAAAGCCCGCCAAATGGAACATGGAACTGCCCCCGTTCATCCCACCCAGCGAGCTTTTTCCTTTAGCGTGTCAGTGATTTTCCTTCGTTAAACATTTATTCACGGCCCATGACGCCTTTAACGAAGCGAAGGTTTTGTCGCATTCATTATGAAGATTATTATCATTAGCTGCCTGCCGATCCCATTCCGAAGATACTACAACATGGACCACTTGCCTCCCAGTCTCCATCATTTGCGAGAAATCGGCTGGCTGGCTGGCTGGCTGGCTGGTTGGCTCAGTCGCAAACACTCGGCTTGCCCGGCAAAAGGTAAACGCGACGAGGCTTCCCTCGCTGTTGAGCAATCATAGCCCCCGGGGTGGAAAAATCCGCTGAAGCAGCAATATACAGCAACCCGCCGCGCCAGCCTGCGTTGGCGTTACCGAAACCGATGGCGAAAGCGAAATCCCCACCATCAGAGGGCAGGGGAAGGGTAGAAACAAAAAAGCACACCGGAAAAGATGAAAAAAGGCCCCTCGCGGGCGGCAGACACCATGCGCGAGTGGCAAACGAAACCGCCACCGTCAGCTGCTGCAATTCACGCTGCAAAGAAAAACACCAGCAGCAATGGGGCGAACATAAGGGTGCACCGGTGGAAGAAGGACTGCGCAACTCCACGCAAAACAATGACCTCTTTGTTGTTTGTGCCAGTGTTTCCTACACTGGGTCTGGCGGAAAGGGGGGTGCCAGCAATTGGGAGTGATTTTGCCCTGAAGTAAAACCCGGCATGGCAGCGGAGGCGTCGTAATCGTCTTGGCTGTGCGATCTTATTATATGTTAATTACCCTACACACACCTTACTAATGCTACTGCTGCTAGTTAGTTGCCTCTCTGTCCGTGTCTGCTCTGGGGCGACGCAATTTTAGCTGTGTCTGTTTGAGTGTGTGTGTGAGTGTGTGATTTTTTTTCTTCTGCCCGCACATTACCAAACCGCCATTTCCTGTTGTCAAATGAAGTGTCTCAAGTATTGTTTACTCCCGGACTGTCGCACTTGACGACTGAGGTTGTTTGGGTTCCGTTACCACGCAACCGTTTCACAGATAACGAGGTGAATAATCTTGTGTGTCATGAAATCTGTTTCTTTTTTTTTTGGTTCGCATAATGTATGCAGAGAACCAATAAAGACACATGTACTGGAACGTTCAATCACACTCTTATCAATTCGCATGATCTGCGCATTGATAATTGGCAGAATCATCCAGCTAATTCGATACTTCTTCGCAAGCAGTAAGCGGTAAAATGAATTTTAGATACCTTTTTTTAACTGTTAGTCTAAAACACATTCTAGAACATTCTGGTTGTTGTGATTTCGTCAATGGGGCCCTTTCCGTTTGAAGCTCGTAGGCTGAAATTTCAGCCTATCAGCTGTTTGCATTGTATAGCAGTTTTCGAGCAGCTATCTAAGTGAGTATAATGTTCAGGTGGGCTTATCCCAAGGTGTATGAATTTAGAAGACTGATTTTTATCGCTTCTGCTTCTTAATGAAGATTTTAAGAGTGTTTTGAGTATTCGTCAAGCCTCCAGAAAGCTCGTTGGAGCAAAAGATTTCACTCGTTCTGTCAAAAAGTGATATTCAATTTTGGTAATAAAAAAAATGCTATCAGACCACCTGGACTACATTCACTTTGATTCCAGATTCGATCACCTGATTTCTTTAATGCACCTTGGGATAAATGTAAACAAAACCGTGTTTTCGAACATGTACTCGGATCTAATTCTAGCTTTGAGGCTAGAATAATCTAGACTGAAATTTGCAGGCTAGTTTTTTGTGTGGTTTTGTATGGAATGTTTACATGATTTCAGCCTCCAACTGTCAAACTCCATACAAAAAACTAACTAGAATCGTGAAGGCCCCCAATGAAGGATTTGGCAGTAAGAAGAGGTTTATGTACTTGTAGCGAAACACACCCATCTCATAACATTTCAATGAACACGTATCAAACGCGCAGACCTCTTGCAGCATAATCAATATAAATATGCCCAACAAAGCCACCAGAGAAGAACAGGGCCAAATCTCCTAGACTATCCAGGACTATCGACTATAGCCTTTAAGCCCAGAATGAGATGAACTTCTTTTTCTGAATACCTTCTGGATGAGTCATTATACATGGCTAATAACTGCTGTCTTCGGAAAGATGATCCAAACCGAATAATTTTACTTTATTTTATTTTCTTCATAAATAAGGATGAAAAGTTTGATATACAATCTACAGAACCGTCGTTGTGTTATAAAGGTTGTATAACATTATATGAATAAAATCAAAGCACAAAAAATTGACTTTGTCTATGATCACAGTTGGATGGATTTTTGTTGTTGTGGGAAATATTTGCCATGCTTCAACTTACAACCAATAAATCTATAAAAGGTACACACGTATTTTTTTATTATAAGCAAAATTGTTCCTATTACATCAATGCAATACTGCGGTAAGGTAATATACTCAGTTGCTCCAGCAATCTCGAGTTTGTTTGCGTTTCCATTTTGCACTTGACAATCCCCACGAATGCGAATGCGCTAGAAGTCTAGAACCCAACAACCGCGACGACCAACCGAAGGAATGCACTGATAGATAGATGGAAAATAACCGCAAAACATTCACGGCGCGTCAAGTGCTGTTCTCATCCTCTTTGCGATGTTTTGAAAGCTTTTGAAGGTAATGTAAAAGCAAAGACGACTCAAATCCAGTCGGAATCGTGGCTCAATGTCATTCGGTGGGTGCGTTGGACAACAAAAAAACACATCGAAACAAGATCCACCTATCATGGTGTGCAAAAGTTACACACCAATGAATGGGAGAGTACGATACATATTTTATTGTGTGTGAGCAGATTAACTGGTTGCCTTGTATCAGCTGTCAGGGTGCGTTGTTTGTGAGCCACAGTTAGCTGACGAGTCGTGGACGAATGATCGAAAGTTGTGCGTTTCAATTTGTAGGTCACGCATCTGAAGGCTACAGAAAACTCAGTGAGAAGCTGCGCTGCATCCATCGCAGAGCGAATCGAAGTTTAGTGTGAGAAAAAGTTACGCGGACCAAAGCTAAATCGGAATGCGGAATCTGTTCAAGAGACGCTAAAAACGAACATGATGATACATTGATCTAAATCGTTAGTTAAAGTCTCGTACAAAATCGAACTTGTTGAAATCATCTAAAATACTTTTTACACTATCGTGACATCGCAAACCATCAGGGAGGTTTTATTTAAATGGATGCTTTTTCCTGAGGATGCGGGAAAATGTGTCTGATTGTAAAGGAGCGAATGAAAAGTCAACATTTTCTTTGTCCCCTTTAACGTACCGCTCTATCCACCCTATTAGATGACGTATGTGGAACATTATACGACCACATTTGGACGGTAATTCAAACAACATCAGCACCATACATTCTCATTCGGCGTCCTCGCCGTACATTGCCCTACAGAGAAATTGGTTGATGAAAATTGTGCGTTCCAAAAGCCGTAAACACTTTTCCACAGCCCCGGAACGGCGAGAATGGATTCCATGTTTCGAGCATTGGAGCAACGACGTCCAATAAGGACCCCGGTACCCCCTGCACGGTACCAACTCATTCTCCAGCGGTCCCGAACCTACTACCATCATATCCCATCCCATCACCGTAACCAGAATGCTTTTAACTGTTTTGAAAGCTTCCCATTCACAAAGGCCATTTCGTTTGGAGTTGTAGAATAAATCATAGATATGGCATGGCGAAAATTGGGCAGTCCACCATTGCTACTCCCTTGCCCTTTTCGACACCTTGCCATCATAGCACACGCGGCTAGAAGATTCGAACGCCACTCTAGATGGGTGCACACACAATGGTTTTGGTGAAATAATAAATTAATGGATTGTTGTTTTGGGCAGGTTTGGAATGCGGTCTGCTCTTTCGGAATGCATGGAGGGACTTGGTATCGATCTACAATTTTGCGCTTTGTTGTCGGCGGCAAAGGGTGCGCCAATTTTTGCTTTCATTTCACTACGGAAAAGGACGAATATATATATGGGAAATGGTAAACGTGTGCGTGTTTTGAATCGGTGCCAAATCCTAGGGAAACTTATGTTATTGTTCATCGCTCTGACTGGACAGTAAAATCGTTTGATTTCTTAAAAATAGGCTATTTGTAATTGTCATCACAAGCCGAGAGAAACTTTATGTTACACAGTTCTATATCGTGTTCAACATGGTTTCCTACCAAACCGCTCTCTTTGAAACAATCAATCGATCAAAATACTTCCTTAGTTTTATACCGTAGCTGCTCAGTTTGTATTTGTTTTTCATTTTTCAGTAATAATTCAGCTCTTAGTTATTAGATGTGTATAAGTCTGCTTTTGGGGCGGTCCCGTGGTACAGTCGTCAACTCGAACGACTTAATAACAAGCCCGCCATGGGTTCAAGCCCGGACCGTCCCCCCGTAGCAAGGATTGACTATTCGGCTGTGTGGTAATGAATTAAGACTCGAAAGCCTGCACAGGCCGACATGTCCGCGTAGGACGTTACGCCAAATAGAAGAAGTAAAGTCTGCTTTTATCTGCAAAAACCATTGCAATGCGTACCCTCAATTTAGATGTAGCATCAATCTAAAAAAAAGTTCAAAATATGCATCATGTTTAACCATCTCCAATCTACACACTTAAGAGGTCAACCGGAACCACGATAACGGCAACCAACTAGTGGGGATCTTTAACGTGAATGATGAAAAAAAACATTAGGTCAAGGCGTTTGGAGGCTCTAAATCGTTCGCATGGCATTGCTGGCAGGCGCGGTAGCGGGTATATGGTAATTGAATGCGGCAGCGCGGACCTGGAACTGGGTCAATTACGCTCCGATTCCTCTTCTCTGAAGGTGTTCGCATTTTATGTGCCACAACCGCTACCAACGATGCGACCAGCGAAGAAATGAATGCACACACTGACCGGCTTCGTCCACGATGGTGTCGCTTCACGTTTGAACGGGTTCGAGTTGTGTAGGGTTGGCCACCCGTTAGTACCAGTAGTGCCAACCGAACCAGGCCACCGTGATCTCAACCAGGAACAGCAAACATCAGTGGATGCGCAAATCGGACACGACGCTCCGTGGGAGTGGGAGAGTAATGCCGTCGGGTGTGTGTGTCTGTACGGGAAGACGATGCATCCCGTTAATCCGCAACAACACAATAGGCTGTTTAACTGGGCGGTTTGGTCAGCTGACCGCTCACTTCCCACTCGTTGGTGTACGGGTTTTTTTAAAGCACACTTTCAGAAGACACGGGTTTCTTTTTGAGTGCAAAAGTGAATGATGATAACCTTAATGGGCGTAAAGTGTATCATGTGGCATCGCTTAGTTGCATTCTGATAAGTTGCTTGTATTGTTGATTTCAAATTTTTTTGCAAGGTGAAAAAACGAAACGTACCATGGCAGACTTCTAGCAACATAAAACAAATCAACAACTTTAAAGAACATGTTTCCATTTCCCACGACTATTTCCTCGAAATTAAATATTATTTATCGTACGAAATAGAGATAGTAAGCGAGAGGAGAGATGAGAGAAATAGAGAAAAAGAGAAAGAGAGAGAGAGAGAGAGAGAGAGAGAGAGAGATAGAGAGAGAGAGAGAGAGAGAGAGAGACATTTAAACAACGGCCTTCGATTGGACCTTACAATTGATATTAAATTGGATCCGTTTCAGTGCAGCCGGGTGTAATCATACGGGCATAGCATGCGTTTCCGTTTGCGCTGCGATGCACCCGGGGACATGGTCAATTTGCATTCTACCGTGGCGTAAACTATAAATTTAGCTTCAACGCATCATCAGCGCCCATGCACGCGTGTTGCCTCGGACAGATGTAGCGCATAAGATAGTGCACACGTCCACACATGCAAGCTTGCTGCATTTGCACGTGTACGCGAGCTTCGCATACCGAGGAGCGCAAAGGAGTGGCAAAGAATCGATCTATTTGTGAACGACGCGCGCTCCAGCAGAACGTCTTACACATTCGTTCTACCGAATAGCAAACACCTTCCGATGGAGGTGTTGCGGTTAGCCTCTTCTTTAACACGAGCAGGCCGATGGCCGTAAACTCGATTTCACTACGCTAGGGCAAACCGATCCATCCGAAGGTCATCGCCAATCGTCGGTCGAAGGATGAGCCGAACAATAATACGACCCAAGCCACCATATATCTCGATTTAGATGGCACAAAAACGATTCTGCTTTTTAAAAAATGCATTTAAAACAACACTGCAAAAGCCATACAACTTCAAGGTGAAAGGACTTTTGAGAGAAACTCGCACGAATACACCACCAATCTTAAACAGTGGATGTAGAGCGAGACAGCGCACACCTTTAAGCATAGAAACAGCGCACCGTCGAAGGCTAGGCCATAATTAAACAATAACTAATACAAGGCGGCGAGGCATCTAGCCCTGTTGAATGATTTTCTACTGTTTTCTATCTTTCTACGCAATAACTGATAATAACATTTATAGCATTTAAAAATGATACAAACAAACAACATCGAAGTGTTTAAAAATCTCTCTATTTGTTGTATGACTCAATTTAAAAATGTTGTAATTTGTAACGAATTTGAATACAATATTCGATCGTTTACATTCAAACAGTTACATTTAAATTTATTGGTTAAATTCAAACAATTACAATGGCCTTACAATTAGCCGGAAGCTTCTTGACCTTGAAAACATATGAATCAATCAGGTTCACCATTGCTACAGATGCAGATAAAAAAAGAATTACAAAATTTAATTCAATTATGCCAACATCCAAATGCGAACGTAGTTTTCAACAATACGAATCAATAAAATGAATGACCCAACTGTACCATTGCCCCAGATCGATACGATCTGTTGAGCAACGCAGATTGCTATTCAAGGTGCCACCTTTGCGATCACCGCACCACCACCCCCGCGTCGTAACACTGCGTCCGAATGTTGCAGATGAGAGACGAGCGTTGAGTGAAGCGTACCAGAAGTTGCCGCTCGATATTTTTGCCGCGTCGTAGGAACTCGATGAAATGGGAACCGGGATGAGTCCTCGCCAGGCGCCAAGCCAAGGCAGGGTGGGCGGACGCGTTTGCTACTATTTGGAATGTTCTACCATGAAATCACAGCCATTCGCATCGAAACGGAAGCAAGCGCTCTCGCAAGGGTTTGAATGGTCCAATTCGATCGATTTGGAACGCGATCGATGACCTTGTAGCAACAACAGCACACTGTCGCTACTTTTGACACCGATTGCGACACGCACGGATGCACGCATATACAAATGCCATGCAAAAGTGAACAAATCGATGATGATGATGATGATGATGTGATCAAGCAGTGACCGGTTAATTGGAGGGTCTGGCTCTGGACGAAACGTTCACTTGGTAATGCTTTCGCCCGTTCGATGAAGTCGTCATCGAGATGAATGCGTGTTTCACTAGCGTAAATAATATATTAAAGCTACACACACACACAGACGCGAGCGCGAACACACGTGTACACACACCCGCTTTGCGTCAACACGGAGAAGGTCACAAGGTTGCGAGATTCCGAAGGCACACTACACCGAACCGAAGCATAAACATATTGCTTCTTGCGAAACATGGGCGCATGTTGCAGGCCTCAGCATCGATTGTTTGAATTTGTTTCTCCCGCTGCCTTGTGTGCTTGATGGAACAGTTTTGGCAATCAGCTGGAAGGTGTACATGATCTACGGAGCTTTAGTACGTCAAGATAGAGCCAGAGACGTAACAACTGCTCAAAAGCGG
>SIXB01002446.1:0-28712 GCA_007018985.1 Anopheles bwambae | reverse complement strand
CTATCCAAAAAGGACATCATTAAGGGGCGTTTGGTTAATGGTACATTAAGGAAAGTTTTTAATGGGAATGGCTCTCCGAAAAAGTTACCTTCAACGGATGTTTTTGATCTAGAAGCGGCCATAACAAACAGGTGACAACTTTATCCTGTCAATAAGCTAGTTTAAAAACAAAACTGGCAACAAACGGAATAATGCATTATGATTCGTTGAGATTTTATTTGCCTATCGACGCAGAAAATAGCCTTTACACATCATTTTAAATATTTATTCAATGAAAAACAATAATTCTTCAAAACTATCGCATCAGATTAATTAGCTTCGGTCATTATACTAATAAACTTATTCTAAAAAAATCTTTTCCGGGATTGGGGCCCTTTCCGTTTGAAGTTCGTAGGCTGAAATTTCAGCCTGTCAGCTGTTTGCATTGTATAGCAGTTTTCGAGCAACTATCTAATTGAGTATAATATACAGGTGGGCGTATCCCAAGGTGTATGAATTTAGAAGGCTGATTTTATCGCTTCTGCTTCTGAATGAAGATTTTAAGAGTGTTTTGAGTATTCGTCAAGCCTCCAGAAAGCATGTTGGAGCAAAAGTTCACTCTTTCTGTTAAAAAGTGATGCTCTAAATTGGTTATAAAAATATGCTATGAGAACACCTGGACTCCATACACTTTGATTCCATATTGCATCACCTGATTTCTTTAATACACCTTGGGTTAAATGTAAACAAACCCGTGTTTTCGAGCAGGTACTCGAATCTAATTCTAGCTTTGTGGCTAGAATAATCTAGACTGAAAATTGCAGGCTAGTTTTTTGTGTGGTTTTGTATGGAGTGTCTACATGATTTCAGCCTTCAACTGTCAAACTCCATACAAAAATCTAACTAGAATTGGCTTTCAGTGTCTTATTGATTTACCCATATCCTACTATTCTAGCCAATGCTATGAGGCATGAACCCATGACGGGCATGTTTGTTAAGTCGTTCGAGTTGACGACTGTACCACAAGATCGGATCAATACCATTCTTGCCTAGCAATTCATTGCTTGGCTACTAAACAGCATGATTTAGTACTAAAAAAAGAAAATTTTCATACAGAATGCTTCGAAAAGAACAAAGTTGATTATTGGAGATCAACCGTTTAGCATTAGTTTTGAATATTTTCAATTTAAAATGTAAAACTATTTAGATGTCATCGTTTGGACCACTACATCTGACATCATTTTACATTTACATCACATTTATACGCTTTTATAAGTTTTTTTTTATTAAAAGGTCAAACTTATTGAATCATCAGTTTAATATGACTTTTATGTTTCGTCTATTTGTGCACAATCATTTCCGTAATTCTTACCTGCTCTACGATGTTTTTCTTCCAAGTAAGTGCCCAATAGCAGCTTCTTCAGTTGATGGACGCTCCATTGTCTGACAATTTTGCTATAAAATATGCTTCCCCACCACCATCATACCGATCGCTGGGCCAGTGCTGCTCTGCACCATCAACCCAAAACCGTTGCAAATAAACCGTAAATTAAATCAAACACAATACACTCCTGACGAGCGCAAGCTGCTAAGGCGTATCGCGGTGCACCACCTCTGCACCGGGCACCTTTCGTCGAACGCGCGTCGTTTCTGCTACGAGCCGGGTCGACCCACGCGGTACACCCTGGTACCGAGGAGGTGTAATAAAATTAAATCTCAAAAGCTTCCTGAAACCGACCAGCACGGATCCCGGTAAGCTGCACCCGAAGCTGTTGCTTTCGCGGCACGCTTCGTGGTAGTTTCTGTAAAGGCGCGGTAGGTGCCGAATGGAAGCATGCTATGCTTGCCCTCGTACCTCGAACGAGTGGCTCTGCCCTTCGGAACGGGGGAACAGCGTACGAAAGGCGATTGTATTTAGTGTTCGTAATTCAAAGTGTTTGCCCGGTTCGAAACACTTCTCGCTTGCTGGATGGCTACCAACCAATCTCGAAAACGGGTTTGACTCGGTACTCTCTTCATTGGACTCGCAGGACAATACTTTTCCACACCTTCACCTCCCATATGTTGAAGCTTATTTATTTATCTCATCCGGATTGTGGGGCAGAAGCGGATGGATTGAAGCAAGATTCGCCGGGTATGGCAAGACACAGGCAGCAGCAATAGGACGAGAATGCATTAGTTGCATAGCCGTCAGGCGTCGCTTCTCGAACGTTTCAACCATTCGCTCCGCCTCTTCCCCGGGGGAAATAGAAATAAATGTGAAAATCAAATGGAAGTTAATAAAATAAATAACAATCATTGCATTGTCCCGTTCTCCGCTCTACCCGCCGTTAGCTCATCCACGGCCCTACGAGTGAGTGGAAACTTTGGAAAACAGAGCCGAGCCGATTCCCATCTTTCCCCACCTCATCATGGCAAACAGGGAATGCAGAGAGATTTTCAGGGACGATCGTCCATGAATTACCGATTGGGTTCGAAAGTGCCGAAAGAAACAAACTTTGATCAAACAGACGGAAGAGCACTCGGAATCGGCAGAAACTTCGATGTAGCATTTTTCACCATTGCCATCGCATCCCCAGCAGAGTACTGCACACAGCAAGGCTGGCAGAGCGGGGCCAAAGAACTTCAAATGAATAATGTATGTTCTTCCGCTTCCGCCCGATCGGATGCTGATCGTTCTGCTGGGCGCTCGGGTGTAGGAAGGATCCAAAGGGTCCAAAAGGGTTGGACCTTATCGAAGCCGAAGGACCAACCGGTTGGTGGATGGGATGGACAGCCGGGGGCATCGAGCTCGATTGGCCGTAACAAATTGAATTACGTTCACCGCCGGTGGCAACATGGCAAACCATTTTGGCTCGGGGTGGACGGGTGTTTTGGGATGAGAATTGAGTCTTGAGTGCAATGCAGTCATGTGTACGTTGTTGTTTTTAATTTCCATCCCATGCCCACGATTTTTGTTGTTTCAATTCGTACAGCAGGGCAGAGCATTTAAATAAGTTGCAGAGCATTGTTATGCTGTGATCGGAATATGTAGCGAGAAGGAAGGAATGATGTTGTCTGCTGTGACGATTGGATCTGTTTATAATTGGCTTTGCTGGATGATACAAAGACTGACAAGGAAATAGGGTTTGGCTTGCTTTTTTTCGTTACAGTTACTTTGTGCAATTAATTTTGGAATGTAGTGTAAGCACACGAAGCTTTGGCAGTAAGCATGTTTATAAGACGTGAAATATATCTTTTTTTTTTAAACTATCGTGAAATTGCAAAATTAATGTATGAAGGAAGGAATGTATGATAAAATTGGTCTTTTTTCGGAACATTTTGCTTCAAAAGGTAAGGGACTAAATCAAATCTTTTCATTTTGTTTAAAATTAGTCTTGATACTTGTTTGGTCAATTTTACTAATTGATTATTACATCTAAATACAATCTTCTTAGTCTTCTCTGGATACAATCTTCTTTACAAAAACAATTAAAAAACTAGTTTGAAACAACAAAACGAATACTAAAAACACAAATGACTTTAAACTGTAAGAAGTCATAATCTTCATTAATAATGCCAATGCTAAAGAAAAGTTAGCAAGACTACAAAAGGCATTATGCACAAGATTCGAGAAATATGAAGAAACAGTGAGGGAGATGGATACACCAAGAGAGCAGACAGATAGAGGTATTGTTATGAAAAAGAGGAAAGTTTCGAATATGTATAATAATAAATAATTAGAATCTATTGAAGTTTATAAAACCTTGACCAAGGAATCCTATCAGGTGCCACTAAGTCCAATAATAAATCATGATTTGAAAATGTTCTAAAAATTAAACATATAACGGTGAAGAAAAATAAATAGTGCCATAAGAAAATAAATAAAAAATAATGTAAGATATGACACTTTCAAACAATGTTGAACAAAAGAAATTAAACAGTAGAAGATGTAACAATAAAAACACAACACAGCGAAAGTTGATAGGTACACACACTAAAACCCAAATGTTCACTTGTATTGCTTAATAAAATCCCGCACAGTAATGTATGCTTTCATAAAGTACCAAACCATCCTTATCACAATGAGACGCCGGCTAACCTCAAACTTGGACGACCCTAAAAAAAACGGTAGACATTTACATCACTCACGGCGATATCTTTGAACGATCCTGTACACGTCATCATAAAGCCGTTCGGTGCAGATTTAACGACCAAAGTGGGTGGTTTTGGTGCTGAGATTTTGTGCCCACATACGCGAGCAATCTTTGCCGGCAGCCGCACGATGCGCCACTTCTATCCGTGTGCGACATGCACGGACTCGCCCTGATAACACTGACGAAAGACGGAAGACACACACAAGCGCGCGCGCGTGTATGGGAGAATCTTCCTTCAGCGCTTTCACTGCAAGTTCGGACAATTAGCTTACGCTAATTAAACATTGATTGTACGTGAGACTGCATTTAGATTGGTACACTTATGGTGAAGCAAAGTTCGCAAAACTTAACCTCTCACATACACCAAAGGCGCCGTCTTTTTGGATGGAACAGGGCGAATAATCCCAAAAACACATTCACACACACACAAACACACACACATACGTGGTGAGGCGGATAAGGCGCAACGTGCGATATTTTGCAGATTGGAAAGTGTAGTGTTATTTTCCCTGGTGTTAGCGTTCGCTAGCATAACTGTGATACGTTACCGAGGGGTAGTAAAAATACTTCATCTCGCATGCCTCCGTTTTTTTTTTTCTGTGGACGGAAAATGGGTGGAAATGGGACGTTTAAAGTGAAGTGCGCCGGGCAGGGCCGTGTAGATTGAAGCACACTGCAAAATGCCATTATGGGGCGTTCTTTCTTTCGCTTTTATCGCCACCTTAACGCTGCCGACGTGGCGGCCGCTGCAGCTAAACGAGAGTCTCGCTGTTGCAACCAAGACCGGAGATGGCTACATGGCTTCGAACACCTTCACGGTGGCTTATAAAACCTGGTCGCATACAAGGACGCAGCATCTGAAGGCGAGAAAATTGGAGCCTGTTTTTTTATGTACGGCACACCTTCACCATTTCCCGCCATCAGCCGTTGATGATGCTACTGGCTTCCCGCGAACGAATGAAAGCCCGGAACTCTCTGCTTTGACGTAGTACGCGCGGTTCGTTTACCACGAATGTGGTGTTTTGTAACGAAATTTACTGTGAATCGTTGTGTGCGAGCGGGAAAGCACAAGACACACATACACACATAGAAAATGGGTGCTACTTGTTAGTTTCGGCTCGGTATTCATCAACCATGGCACGGGGCTTACCGGCGCGCGCTGGGTGGAAAAAAGCAGCCCGGCCGTACGGAAACTGCACACGATCCATCCACCAAACCGGCACCGGTTCAGTGGATCGTTTCCGTGCTGCCCCAATGGGCCAAGGAATGTTCGCACCTTCAGCACCACCACCCAACCAGCTCTCCCACCAGGATGATAAATGAAGCCCGAAGCTAACGCAAGCAGGAAAGCATTGAAGTATGAATTTAATAAACCCGGTGCGTTACGGAGCGCTCATTTTCGGGGCTTTGCGGTTGCCCGAGGTCCTTTGGGGCGACCCTGCCTTCACTCACAAACACACACACACTTCGTAGCGTAGGTTTGTGTAGTAATGTGATTCCGCTTGAAGTTATCGCATCAGTACAACTGTGATTTGCGCGAACCCGGCCCGTTTATTTGCCGGACGTTTATTTTGGACACAAACTTCATCATTCAGCGCTCAGAGTTGCGGTAAGAGTGCTAGGGTCTAGTGTTTCCCTCTTGCTACGGTACAAATTGTACATGACAAATACGACATTTAATACAGCGAGAGAGAGAGAGAGAGATAGAGAAAGAGTGTGAGAGAGAGAAAGAGAGAGCGAAAACAAACGATGAAGCTTTACGAACTGTTGGATATAGTTTGGATGGGAGCTTTTTTATTTCACTGTACCTTACACGCTTCCGAGAAAAACTCTGACCGGTACTGAGCAGCAAAAAAAAATCCCGTATGGCAGTGACCCGAAGCCATTTCCTGCCACTCAACCGTACAATATCGTATCGCACAGCACGTTGCCATTTGTTTGGAAAAATGGAGCGAAAAGCTGACTCCATCCTTCACAAGGCTTCGGCGACTTTGCGAGGGCCGAGGAAAGTTTCCGAGCGGTTCACATGAGCCTAAAAGTTGACCCGAAACTTACATACACACGAATCCAAAAAAAAACCCACCGTCGTTTACCACAAAAATTTGTAATTCTATCACCCGCTCAGTCTCATTGATTGCTGTTTCCACTTGGCACATTTTCCTGGTTGCCTTTTTTGAGGGGTGTGTTTCGGTTTGACTTTACAACTTTTTCTCCACAAACACGCACACAGCCCGAAACTCGGTACGGTACGATTTTTAGTGATTTTTGTCACCTACCTAATGGGTCTAAAGGCATCAGCTGGAAAGCAGGGGGATTGGTAAAAGTTATTCTAGGGTAGCAAATAATCACAGTCCCCCCCCCCCCCCCCTCTTGGTTGATTCTTTTGGACCGAATTTCGAATAGAATTGTGGGTCGACCCACAGCCCAAAAATCACTTCGCTTTCGGTTGCAACGGGATGTGTTTGTGTCGTTTGTACAACCAAATCAAAAGTTCTTGGTACTGATTTGGTAAATCGTTCGGGAGGAGTGAGAAAGGTACGTTGACCACTGTTCTGGAGGGTTTGGCAATACTTTGGAGTGAGGCTTGGAGAGTGATCAAATCTCTTGGAAATGGTTAATGAGGTGTACATAATTAACCATTTCAGCACGTTGGTGTAGAAAACGATTGATGCTTTTCCGGTTCAATAGATTTAAGGTGCGTGGATTATGGAGTTAGAGAGTAAACAGTTTGGTTTTCTGGTACATAGCGGTTTGTATATTGATTATTGAATAAAGCGATTGCATAGGGTAAATAGTTCTTGGAAAATGTGTTCATTCTGTACTAGTGGTATGCTCTCTGGCGAGTGTCCATGACTCCGGTCCAACTCTGACTATTGTTACTGCAAGTTTGACTCTCGCAAACGGGAAGCTCTAGTTCCGACCGCAGTCATACTGAGCTGGATTCGTCCGGGTTGAAAACGTCCGGAGTACGGGCTTGAAGCTGTCTGGAGTAGTGTTGGGTAAATCCGATTCAGATTCATGAATCTGAATGAATATTTGAAACGATTCAATGAATCTGAATCTCGGTTGAAATCTGAATCTCAAAGATTCAAGAATTTTGAATGTAAGCTTACGCCAGCTGGATAACTTTCAGAATAAATGATAATAATTATAATAACATTAATAATAATAATAATAATAATAATAATAATAATAATAATAATAATAATAATAATAATAATAATAATAATAATAAAGATTCATAAATCCCTGCAGATTCATGAGTCTTTTGAGACTCACGAATCTTTGAAAAGTCGATCACTCATCACTGAAGATTCATATGAATAAATCTCAACGAAAGATTCATGAAATTCAACACTAGTCTGGGGTCGGAGTCGTCCGGAGTCGGAGCCATCCGAAGTTGGAGTCTTTCGGAGCCGGAGACGACCGGTACAAAGTGCTTGTGACCAGGCATTTCATTTAATTGACTCAGTCGGGAGACTCGAACAGCTAATCTTAGAGATTAAGCCCTTTAAAGAAGTGCACGCGCAAAGCAAAAGAGCTTAAAAACCCGACGAAATAAAATGACTGACCACAAAAAACATTTCACAGGCCGTCTCCGGCTTTCTCCGGACGGTCCCTACACCGATCGACCCGGCTCCGCCTAACTCCCACCGACTCGGGACGACTCCGGATGAATCTGGCCGACTCTGGACGATTCCGGTCGGCTCCAGACTTTTCTGAACAACTGTACAACTTTATCAATAACAATAAAGTGTAATTATACAATAAGTAATTCTAGTAAATCCATGTAGTGAAGCTAAGCCTTTGGTTATAGTATCACGCAAATAATATAATAATCAAAAAACAATCAGTTGTGAAGCATTTCATGTCGCAACGAAACCACAATGTAATTATCATACGTACAACTTGTATTACACAGTACACAAATCGATTATCAGCTGCATTACATTACATCACTGGTTCGAACTCGATTATACCAGCTTTCCCGAGTTGTACAATTCCTCGGGCAGATAAGGCAAATTCCTGGAACTACCCAACATTAATGCCCCAAACCAAACTCCCCGTCCAGGACAACCTGATGCTGATAAGCCACCTGAACTGCCGGTACCGGTCATACCGCTGCCACTGTGAAACAATTTGTCAATAAAATACAAAACAAAGACCGAGAGGCGCCGACGCCGTTTCCTTGCACATTCTTAGCTCGCAATGTGTGGCGCACGGCAGACGGCGTCTATTTTTGTTGTTTTTACTCGTTCCACTTGAGTAGAGTTTTCACACTTGAAGCGTTTGTATTGGACGGTTGTGGTTGCTATTTTTAGTACCAATGATTCAACGGTGGATGGACGGGCAGGGTGGTTGGAGTTCGATCGCATTGATTTGATTACAATCAAGCAATACAATTCCGTGAACTGGTTCGATGCAACAGCAACCGGTGCATGCGGTGCGCTTGCATCAAAGGTAGTCAATCAAGTGTGCGTGCCGCTAGGTTAACGCAAACATTAAAAAACACAGCAACAGGTAAAGCAAGGCCGACGGTGAACAAGCGCGTAGAATAGACAGACGAAGAGCAGACGAGCAACATGTGATAATGATTGTGTTTATGGTGGTGGAAGTCAATGAGAGAATGAGTTACTGCAAATTGTATTGTTTTAGCTGCAAATTGACAATGCTATTAATTGTTCAGATTTGTTTTCATTTCTGTTTTCAGAACGATTAACTCGTTTCTCACTCTTGGAAGATTGAATCATTTTTATAGTTTTTTATCTCGTTATTCTGGCAGAATATGACTATTAATTAATTGCCTGTAGGTAGAGTTTAATGACAGCAAATGGGCAGCTTGTGTTGATATGTGTAAAAACATTAAAGACTATCAAAAAACTGGTTTTAGCTTTACGGGTAAGTTGTTTGTGTGATCATGTGTCAGTAGTGTGTTTTTACATCATGCATGTAGTCTAGGAGAACAAAAGCGGCATCTCTCTTATTATTATGTATCGTTCAATACGAGATGCTTTGCATTCTACACGTCAAGTTACACAATACTGGGATTATTGGGACTTGGAATATTGATATTTATGTAAATATTATTTATTTATTCATTGCTGATGATACCTAGTTTAAAAAAAATCCACATAATCTCCTCAATTAACCGTTATTAATTTATTTTTTGATTATAAGTTTTGTGCTATTGAGGTAATTTGAACTCACAACACATACTCGTGGATGAATATTTACCATCAACGCTTCAACCAACATCCCATAGTGCGCGATGAAACGGGTTAAGACGTTACCTGTACGCTTGATCGCTCACAGCCACCTCGTCTAGCCCTTCTAGGCATGATGAGTGCCGCTGATACCGCTTGTTTTCTTATGTTGAGCTTCCCACCGACGAACGCTTCTCGCTTCGAGTTTATTTAGTACAGACAGCCGGTCAACGGGGCAGTTGCTCATGCGCTGCTCGATCGAGAGCAACAGTACAACGTGTGGCTTTGCTCTTATCGACAGTGGGCTATCGATACTTT
Organism: Anopheles bwambae; assembly: GCA_007018985.1. NCBI lineage: Eukaryota > Metazoa > Arthropoda > Insecta > Diptera > Culicidae > Anopheles > Anopheles bwambae. The sequence goes on along the minus strand of SIXB01002446.1, from coordinate 19,075 downwards.
CCTAGTTCAAGTGCAAACTTTACGCCTTTATTGTTCTCGTGTGTGCATAACAGGTTAAAGGTCCATCGGTAGAGCCATCAAGTCCAGCTGCTTGGTGCGCTTCTGGCTCAGTCAAGCTCCGCCGCGTAACGAGAAAATTGGGTCATTACAGACCTGCGCGCTTACGCAGAACCTGTTTTGAGCAAAAACGCGAACTGTTGGTGTTCTCTCCCGTTACGATCATGTCGGAGCTCAGTACGATCTTTCACGGTGTGCTCGTGTTTGTTGTGTTTGCCGTCTACCTACAGTGGCTGATGAAACGATGGCAGCTGAGCCAGATATTTGAGAAGATACCGGGCCCGAAAGCTTACCCGATCATCGGCACGATGTACTCGTTCATTGGCAAACAGCGGCACGGTGAGAGTGTTTTGGCTAAACAATGTGGCTATTATTTATTTTAACACACACGCCTGAATAATGTGTAACAAACAAATGTGTAACTATGGTTTTACAATTGTTGTGTCCAGTTTGCGAATGTGCATTACTTTATCTTATTATTTTACTGTTATCTTATAAATGAAGTAATTTTACTTTTCTTTTCTTGTATAAGTTTTATGGTCTTCTTCTAATTACTAAGCTTCTTGTGTTAACATTACGTTGATCTTGTCTCATTTTGTTTTGGTCTTCATTATGTTATATTTCCTTAGCATTACACTAAGTTATGTGGCTTATAGGCCTTTAGTTTCGGTTAAACTTTCATTTTTATCTCCAGTCTATTAGCTTCTAGGTTCTTTATATTGCTTTTATGTCGATATCGATTCGATTGAGCACAAAAGTTCATTTTAAGAGTAGGGTAAGTGTACCAATTATGGCTTTAATATGTCATCAAGATACCGATTTTACGCCTGTAAAAATAAGTATTACAATTCAAACTTCTTTATGTTTTTATGTAGCCTACAATATGAAGAACACGAGGGTATTTTTTATTTTCACTCAGTGTTTATCAAAATACTAGAAAATTTCAATTCAAAATAGCATCTCAAGTTACCAATTATGGCTATAGTGCTCCTAGCAATTCACCATAGCTGTACCAATTGTGGTTGTAAGCCTAAACTCGTGGATATTTACACCAAAAATTACTTTGTGACATTGTTTTAACTGAAATCAAGTAATGATAAGTTCACTGCACCAATATAAGTATGTAACCACCATTAAATACGTAAAATTAACATTTTAAAATATCCGTTTTCTATCACTGGTTGTATTGATATTAACGCTCAATTAATCGCACAATTGATGAGGCTAATCCTAAAAAAATAATTTTGTACACCTTTCTGATGACCCCGTACTTGGACACACACCGGACAATCCTTCATATCCCCTGGAAGCTATACCGAAGCCAGCTACTGTTTCAGCGCGATACGAAGATGAGCACAAATCAGGGTGGTCTGTTTGAATTTGTTTAAATGAAGAATCGTAGCCATAGTTCAATCATCTTCTGACCAAGATACTTCTGGCCAAGACTAGCACTAACTATCAATCAGGGCGCATTTGGCAATAAGGCGACACGAGCGGGTTCAGATTTCGCTTTCTTCGTATGAAAGTCATTCAAGGCTGTATTATTTTGGTGAAACTGATTCGATTTCTGATCACTGATTTGAACACTTTACAAGAAAATGATGCTTAAAACACAAAATAACATTTTATATTGCGAAAATAACAACGAGAAACCCGAGTTGTTCACATATAAACTACGCACTACAACCAAATCGACAGTTGTCAACAAAGCATCCATAGCATACTGCGATATTTGGTACACCGAAGGTTAATTGTACCAATTATGGACGTACAGAAAAAAGGCATATTTTCGATGAAATGTTGGTAGAGTTTGATGTGTAGTCGTTAAATAACTAATATTTTGCACCAAAATGATGATTTTGAGATAAAATTATGGTTAGGTGCTTGATAATCGCTAATATCCTACAGTGCTGCCCTTAGCAAAACGGTAAGAAATATCAAAAATCTTGGCAACACATTTTAAAAGGGTGATATTTTACAAACGAAAGTGACCAGCATGGAACTAATGAAGCACAAATGTGTTAAAATGTTCATAATTGAAATGAAAAATCCTTCCGTGGTTTTAGAATGCAAATAGACTGTTTTAGAGCGAAAATAGTGTTCGTTATAGACATAATTGGTGCTAAAGCCACAATTGGTACACTTACCCTATATATAATTCAATCAGAATCAAAATATATTAACAGTAAATGACAAATAAAGGCACAAAACGTAGTAAAACGATTCTACATCGAAAGGACATTAATACATGTTTAAAATATACGTGTGCTATTTTACAGTATATGGCAAGGGTTGATTAACAGTGTTTTACACGTCAATTCTTGTTGATAGAGACCTGCATAATCTTTATCAGCTCAATGTTCATTTTGACTGTTTTATGTTTTGATTCCAAGCCAACCAATCGAACCCATGTAACTGTCATTCAATTACCAGTAAAATTAATACCGTTTCCAATCAATCGACAGAAATCTTCTACCTGCTAGACGAGCGGACTCGCCGTTACCCGGAAATCCACCGCGTATGGACCGGGCTGACCCCCGAGGTACGCATCAGCAAACCGGAGTACGTCGAGCAAGTAATCGGCTCCAGCAAACACATCGAAAAAGCCACCATGTACCGCTTTCTGCACGATTGGCTCGGCAACGGACTGCTCACCTCCAAAGGTACGTCTACTACTACGGACTAATCACCTCGAAACCACCACAATTGATTGACAATGTGTTATTGTGTTCCTTTTGCACCCATCTGCTGTCTTGTGGGACATTCCGGTACATTCTCAAATCGCGCTCCTTGCTTGCGGATGCAACAGGTGAGCGTTGGCATCAGCACCGTAAGCTCATCACACCGACCTTCCACTTCAACATCCTCGACGGCTTCTGCGACGTGTTCGCCGAGAATAGCGAGGAGATGGTGGAATACCTGCGGCCGCACGCCGACACCGGCAAACCGGTCAACGTGTATCCGTTCATCGCGAAAGCGGCTCTGGACATCATTTGCGGTAAGTGCTGGGACACGAGCGGTGGGATCAATCGACTTGGACGCGTTCCAAATCGCCCAAAGCGCCCACCCCTCGAGGCGCCGAATGATGTACGAGTCCGTGAGCCTGGTCGGATTTTCGGGGGGTTTGTTTCGCGAGACGCTTGTCCACGCTGTCAACATGCGCTTTAATGGATTGTTGTGGTATATTTCCTCTCTCTCTCTATGCTTCCGTGTCTCGATCGCTGGCTTGGTGCGGGATTTGCCTGACGTCTGCGATGATGCGCACCAGAAACGGCCATGGGTGTGAAGGTGAATGCTCAGAGCGAAGGCGAGGAGAACGATTACGTCAAGGCAGTCTGCGAGTAAGTAGCGTTTCCCTTCGGGGAGCGACCTGGCGTTGTTGTTTGCTACATGAGTGCTCGATCTTTACTACAACCGGTGTGCATGTACCGGGTGTACCTTGTTATCTGTTACACAGGCTTAGCAGACTGTTTGTGGAGCGTATGGTTCGTCCCTGGTTGCATCTGGACTTTATCTGGCTGCGGTCCCGGTTCGCGGCACGGTACAAGAACGCCCTGGACACTGTGCATAACTACTCTCGCGAGGTATGGTGCAGTTGAACGGTAGGATGATGTTCGGGAATTAATTTCACACTGCTCTCCAACAGGTAATCCGGGACCGAAAGGCAGCACTCGAGTCGGCAAAGAAATCTGCCGGCGCAGAGACAAGCGACGGGGAAGCGTTTGGTGTGAGGAAGCGAATGGCGTTTCTGGATCTGCTGCTGGAAGGAAATCAGGCCCACAACATTATGACCGATGAGGATGTCCGTGAGGAGGTGGATACGTTTATGTTTGAGGTAAGATGGATATTGCAAATGGACCATTCATGATTTTTTATAGCTTGTACGTAAATGTTGATTGCGAAGGATCTTTTCACTAATTGCTAGATTAAAGTAAACGATTTGACAATTAATTTCCAGAAAATTGTAAATTGCATACATTTAGGCAAAAAGGCATATGCAGTCAATTTTACTTGTTGGTTATGCTGGGTGCACTCTCACAGGCAAAATCTTTCTCAATATTCATAATTTATGCGTTACAATCGTTGCCACTAAATTTTGGCTTTAACTCACCTATTTTTGTCTCTAGGACACAAATGTTTAATAGCCTGTCATAATTCTTTGCCTGTAAGGCATCAATTTTTGTCTCTGAAGCACCACTTTTTCCAGTTACTCAATTGATTTATTTACAAAATTCAACGTAATGTCTGAAACTATTTGTTTCAAAATGGTAGAATTTCAGTTAAGTAGTTGATAATTGCAATAATAGAATTTGAAATATTTCAATCGTTACATCAATTGCTTTATTTACAAAATTCAACGTAATGTCTGAAACTATTTGTTTCAAAATGGTTGAATTTCAGTTAAGTAGTTGATAATTGCAATAATAGAATTTGAAATATTTCAATCGTTACATCAATTTTGGAAGCTCTAATGGTGGCATGTGTTTTCAGGTGTAACTTTAAAATTAATTTACAAACACAGGTACCACAACAAGGTAACAAAAAATCAATATAATTAAGATCGTTTTTGTAGAGTTTTTGTAATGTCAAATACTTGTTGTCTGAAATATGTTCAAATACCTTATAAATTTATCATGATTTCTTTAAGAGACAAACATGGTTGACTTACAGACAAAAAACGTACGTTAGAGTCAAAAATTGATGCTTTAGAGCTAAAATTTTGCAACAACGATTGTATCTGCAATAATTACGTGAGCTCATGAAACGAAAATTTTAGTAATCCAAAGTTATAACCATACAAGGGCCATTAAAACTTTTTTTCTTCTCTATTGTAAGTTCGGAAACAGCTTGCTCAAAAGCACACAACAAACATTCCCAAATCCATCCCTTTCTACTATCTCAATACTGTATTACTATCCGGTTACGATCCGGTGCAAAAGACAGCGATTTATGTTTTGTCGCAATGCCATTTGTTCCATCTGTTGTGTGTTTGGGTACAGCAGCCGTCCGTCAGCCGTCAAGAAACATAATCGAACGAAACTCGTTCCATCGACCCTGAGACGTCAATGCCAGCAGCCCAATTGGTTGTTCAATTTTCCAACCAAATACCCCAAAATGTCGAGTCCGGTTCGGGCAAAGGTTACCTGGGCGACTACGCTAAATTACACCTCAGCGACTCTCAATCATATCGTACCGGTTGAGCCTGATTCAGCAGTTTTACTGATGGCTTGTTTTCTGTGTGTCTTGTTTCTTTTTTTCCTCTTCCCCCTTCCCCATAACCGATTCGATCGACCTCGGTGCCCTGGCACAACCTGCGTCCGTGCATCACTAAAGGGACACGACACAACGACAGCTGGCATCAGCTGGGTGCTGTTCCTGCTCGCCCTCCATCCGGACGTGCAGGAGCGGGTGTGCGAGGAGATTGAGTCGATTTTTCCGCCCGGCGACGACCGGCCCGCCACGATGCAGGACTTGAACGAGCTGAAGCTGCTGGAGCGGTGCATCAAGGAGGCGCTGCGGCTGTATCCGTCCGTGTCCTTTTTCGGCCGAACGCTCAGCGAGGACGTCCAGCTAGGCGGGCACCAGGTGCCGGCCCAAACCATCGTGGGCATCCATGCGTACCATGTGCACCGGGATGAAAGGTTGGCCCGAGAATGTCACCAGCCACCGTGGCGGCGTGTGTTTCATTGGAGGTTTTTTTTTCCTTCTTCTTGTTTTCTCGTTTCGTTCTTTTGCGCAGGTTCTATCCCGACCCGGAGAAATTCGATCCGGACCGTTTTCTGCCGGAAAACACGGAAAACCGTCACCCGTACGCGTATATCCCGTTCAGTGCGGGGCCGAGGAACTGCATCGGGCAGAAGTTTGCGTTGCTGGAGGAGAAGAGCATCGTGTCGAGCGTGCTGCGCCGCTACCGGTTGCGGTCGGTTCGGACGCGCGACGAGCAGAAGATTATGCACGAGCTCATCACGCGCCCGAAGGATGGCATCCTGCTGTACCTGGAGTCGCGGCAGAAAAAGGTGGACGCGTAGGGCTGGCTCGTTGGGAGGTTGGTTGATTATGAAAGTGGGGGTTCTTTTCGTTTTTTTAGTTTGCTTCTAAAGGGTCAGGGAAAATATTGAGAGCATTGTGATTTTGGGAATAATTCGGATATGTAAAAAATCCTTTTTTTTGTAGAATAATATAAAAGCGTTTGTAGTTATTCATATAATCAGATTGGATTATTATGTTATTTAACTCAATTATATAAAGCTAGCTTTAAATAAATTTGTTTTCATTATTTTTTTAATTGAATGCGGTTACTAATGTAATCTTTGGGATACTTGACGTTGGTTTCTTCACTGTTGCAAATTTAATTATTATATACTCTTATAAAATAGTAGTAATAAAAGCATTCTAAATCAGCATTCTAGAGAACAAAGAAAACGTAGAACGAGAACATGAAATGACAAGATAGTTTCATGCAACCAATCAACTAATCTTTTAGTAAACTATTCTGAATCATTTGCCATTAAAGTTAAACGATATGTTTTAAAAATATTTTACTACTTTTAACATTCTCTGAAGAAAAAACAAAGATCATGATGTACTTGCCAATGGCGCTATTAATTTTAGTTGTAAAATAACAAATAGATCTTGTACAAACCAATGTGAAGGAAACTAAAATACTAAAATAATAGGTCTTTAAAACTGTATACTGATTAATGATCACCTGAAGCCCTATTAGCGATGCCTCGTCAAAGTTGCGTACGAGATGATCATACCAAGTGATAGGTGATCGTGATAAAAGTCATAATAATATAGATGATATTTTTTTCAATTTGAAAATGATAGAAAACCAATCACCGCGTAAAATGGGGTTCTTATAGCAAAACGTAGTTAAAATTGCTTTTTATCGATCGAGTATGGAACGAAACATTCCTTAAGCCCTTCCTAGAAACTATCAATGATATTGCCGTAAAATCAACACAACAATTTGCCACTTAATCCGTTGACATATCTATGCCGTACATCCAAGCGAACGAGCACACGGAAGCACTACCCACCTACCCACTAAATAAACTCGAAACAATGCCCGGACAACTCCCGGTCCCACCTGTTCACACTTGAGAGCCGCTCAGTGTACTTACGCCATGTCGATTTGAAATCGTCAAATAATGACGGTTTCGGACTTGTCTCAAATCAACCAACCCATAATTGACACCTTCACTGTCCCCACGTTTGGCACGTCCATCCTATCGATCGAACGGACAGCACGCACACACACACACAAACACACAAGCACAGCGATCATTTGTGTCCGGCCCAGCCCCGGATGTACACCGGCACCGACCGGGAGGAAATGAACGGACTTTGTCCGGTAGCCGGTTTGTAGCGTCTAATTGCTGGAATTGTACCGTACCACGGTAGGCCACGAACACCGCCGGGCAGCAGGTGGCAAATAATCCTGCCCAACCACCCAGCCACGCTTCGCGTCTATCTTTTCGGTCTAAGGCTCCGGAGAGCCGAGTCATACAAAAGCCTGCGGGAGGTGGGCTCAGCTGGTGTGCAACCACATTAATTGTCAGTCAACATTCTTGCAACCGGCAACTGCACCGGATGCTCAAGCCTGGCTGTCTTCCCTGTTACGGGCGAGGCTCGGCTACCTTCTTGCCGGGACCAGACCGGGGCGTCTTTGTCGGCCGCTCGTGGCAAGCATGCAATCACTGTAATGCCATCAATTACCGAAAGCACCTTGCTGCCAGATTGCAATCAGCCTCAACCGTGAAGCTGCTCGAGCCGTGCTGGCCCGTCCTTTGTTGCCCCGGGAATGGCACGTTCGCTGTGCTGTGCGGCGTGCGCTTCAAGAGCCTTCGATGCCCGCTCCGGTCGGGCGGAAATTCTCTTTTTCCCACTCTACCGTTCGAGCCTCTGAGCTGCTTCCGCTTCGATCGCAATCGCCCGGTCGGGCGCTCCACTGTCCACTTCCGGTGCAAATTTTGCTCAACGATTGTACGGACAATGGGCGGACGTACCGGGAGCAGTGCTGGAAATGGATGTACCAGCGTTTTCCCCTCTTCTGCTCTACCAGCTCCCAACTTCCCACGAAGATGTTCGTTCACTTCCTGTACATAACTCTCGCTTTCTCGCTCAATTCGCTCCCTCCTCACCCAATGTGGTGCAGCGCGAAAGCGTATTGACAGTCAGGCCAACCTCCCGGTTCTATGACATCGAGTTTTGTTTCTCCCTTTTCATACCTTTGTTTTCTTCCGTTGATTGAAAAAAAAGGTTTGAAAAAATACGAAGGAAACGTGTTTCCCAGCGGCTGGAAGATGGCACTAGCACAATTGAAGCAGACGAGCAGCAAATGCAGGAATGTTCAGAGAGAAAAAAAAAATCGTATCGCAAGGTGTATGGTATGGGTACGATTGCAAGAAATTGGAACACATTGTCCTGCCCGGGAAGCAACTCACCGAAAAGAGGAGCAAAAGGAAGAAAAGAACGCACAGGGAAGGAGCACAAAATAAAGCCCAAACTGGGTCACTTTTAAGGTTGGGCCTGGGCTGCTTCATTCTCGGAAGCACTGAAACCGGACAAACCGTTTGATCTAGCCCCGTTTGGCACATTTTTGCATGCAGTAAAAGTACTTTTTTGCGGAATTGGAATGGAAATGAAAGTAAGGAGGCTCATTTCAACACCCATTGATTAAATTTTATTAGTTTTCCAGTTTAGATGGCCGGGCGATAGATTGTTCGTTGGAAGCATTCAGTTTACTGGGTATTTGGTTGTGAAAGTGGTTCGGGCACCAAGCTGCTATGTTGTGTTCGAGATTTGCTTTCAATTTTAACTCTCGGGCAGGTTTCTGAGTATAAGTCTTATTGGCAGAAATAAGTCGGTTGATGTACCAAAAGCACAACATAGTGCAGCAGCACAGCATAGCTTAATTAGGTGCCCATTAGAACTTCCTACGAAGGCCATGTTGTTACATGCTGCGGACAGGAGTTATGCATTTCATTAGATAAATTTACATCAGTAGCATTTTGTTGCAGTTACTCGCGAACTGCATATAACTGTCCGATACGGGTAGCAGCATAATTATGATCAAGCTTACCGGAATTTCTTTCTTCTACTGGTTCAATCTAAATGTTTCAATACAGGGTTGATTCTCACGATTTATTGCATGACTTTCGTAATTTTTTGGGTTTATCACACGATTTATTAACCGTTTCTCATAGATTTTTGGATCATTATCAAGATGTATTGAAATCGTCCCATTTGGATGTAAAAAAAGTGATCGAAAAAAACTCTGGGAATGATCCGAAAACCCTTGGGAATCGTCCAAACAATTTTAAAGAACAACCAAAAACCCTTGCAGTATTTTAAAAGCCTTCACATGAAATGTGTAATTTAAAATCGAAGAAACTACATAACTACCTACTAGTTTTGGGATTCATGCATCATTCGGTGAGATTCATTCATATACGTCTTGGGTTCAAGCCTCGCATGGGCCGTCTTCCCAAAGGAAGGACAGAATATCCCGCACCGCGGTCTCGAAAGCCCTGTATTGGCTAGCTTGACCACGTAGGTTTTTATGCCAAGAAGAAGAATTAGAATAAGGTCTAACTCTATGAAAATTCAGATATTTATGTGTTGGATTTTGAGATAGGCAGAACACACCCCCAAGTTAGGCAATGAATCAACAACGCCTATGCATAGGCAACACGTATTACATGTACTTTCCCTTTAGACAGAAATCCCATTTAAACCAACTCAAACAGAATCCAGTTGGCATAGTGCCAACAGAACAAGAATTTAACAAGAAAATGTATGTATCACTTACGGAGCATGTATGCTCCTGATAAGAACACCCCAGAAATCACTAATTAATCGATTTAGAATTCCAGTGTAATTAACTTAGTTCTTCCTCCAAGTTTTTGTGAGCATTGCTCTTTATGGGAAATTCGATTCTCAGTGAAAGTGGCAAGACCTCTTAGATAAAATCCGTTGTTAAATAGGCGGAAGTTTGCATCGGGGTGCCAGCCATTTCAAGGCTTTTGCTCGGGAGTACTGCTCCCCTTTCTCAATACAGTCCATCAGACGGAGTAGGCCGTAGAAACCTGCATTATGAATTCCTTAGAATTTATGAACCCTTAGATGTTCCTGAATCTTTTAAGATGCGTTAATCTTTTGAGATATACGAATCTTTTGAACCCCGAGATTCAGATTCATTGAATCACTTCAAAAAATCGTTTAGATTCATAAATCTTAATCAGATTTACTAATATCACTAATACCTGCATTCACTCATCTTGCCTAGATCTACTATCCACCTGAATGTATGCAGTTTCCTATATTACATCGAACAAGTTTAACATATATCCTGTTAAACAATACCACAAATAATCTTGAAGTTTAATTTTTAATTTAATCCTAAAAAAAAAATAATTAAAACGTTGCATACTACAAGGTCTTTACAAAGTAGCTACAAATGGTTCACATGAAACCTTTACGGGGTTTTTTGCTTTTACTTAAACATTGCATCGTTTTCATTTCAATTTGTTGAAAAAGATTACAAAGCTTTCCAGCAAATCATTACTCACGGTGTAGTAGGAGGGAATTTCTGTTCAATATTGTTATTGTTGTATTTTTTTTTGTCCCTTCTTTTCACCATCATACATCACCGATGAATTGTTGCTCCGTCAGCAAACTGTTTGTGATCCATTAAACAATCGACCAGCTTATGCTTGCACTACCCCCAAAACAATGGCACGTACCTACACACAAAAAAAAAAAAAACAAACTCAATTTATCATGCTGCGCTCAATTCCACTCAATTGACACCGGATTTTACAAAAGATTGAAACAATTTTCTCTCCCTCCTCCCCTCTTGCCTGTTTCCAGCATTGCTGCATCGTCAGGCAGCAACAGGGGAGTGGAAGGGAAAGCTTGGAAAAATTTGGCCCATTTATCGAAAACTTTCCCATAACCTTCGAATGTCAGGCGATCGGGCAGGCCAGCCAACGATCGGTGGCTGGGTAAGGTGTTTCGTTCCATTAGGCAAATAGATTTCAAATGAGACTGCGTAAAACTTTTATCATTTGATCGTCTGGTGGAGGTGATGGATGGTGATGGTAGATGGTGGTGGTGTGTATATATGTGTGTGTATTCGTTGATGAGTTCGTAGTTCGTAGTTCGCATAGCTGGCAAGTTGAGGGAAGGTATTCTCGGTGCGGTGGATGTAGATAAATTATAGTCAAATCTATCAAATCTATTGAACGTGGCAAGCGTAATAGGAAAGCATTTTACGGCAGCAATCAATTGCAAACAAAGCACGCTTTGCTTTGCTACAGTGTGCACGCACACACATTCATACACAAAGCATAAAACAAATATAGAACAATTTGCTATTTTAAGCAACCGTTGAATGGCAGCAACATTTTGGTCATGTTGGAAGGTTTGTGTGCCGAATTATCTACCACTTGTCCGTCACTTTATTTAATGAGGCTTTTAATTAAGCACAAAGAGCTGCCTCGGTCGTGTCACTTTGTTGATGCACTTAAACGTACTGTACTGTACTTAAACGATTATGCACGACCCAAGAGCAAACATCAACTAGAAGCTCATACCGAGTATGAAGAGCTTACCTTGGAAGAGCTGTGAGAGAAATGTAGAAGAAACAACGAGTTAACGCTAACTCGTCATACACCAAAAACAGTGCTTTTGTCCTTATTCGGTCCGTTCGCTAGCATCGTCTGCATGCCTGTACTTTACCATAAAAAGGTGCACCGACTTTGACCCTCTGTGGGGTGCTGATAAGAGAGGGCGAAATGAAATCGTCCTGCTGCTGAACGCTCTGTACCACAGCAACGATCGCTGCATAACAAAGCACCACCACCACCCAAGCTACAGTTGCAATGATTACAAATGTTGCACTTACACCCGAAAGCTCTTTGCCTTGCGAAGCTCTGAAAAACGTGTTTAGATCAAGAAGTGAGAGAGGGATAGAAAGTTCAACACAATACACACCAGCGGTACAGGTGTCTTCGGGATCAGCAACATTGCACGAAACACAACGGACGAGTTAAGATTCTCGTGCACAAAATAAAGCATGACTCGGTGTGTTTGTGCTTGGGAGTAAATTCAATTTCCCAGCTTGGAGGAACACGCAGCGGCAGTGTGCGAGTGTGTGTGTGTGTGAGGGATGAGTTGCATTGAGTAAATAAATAACGAAAACACAGCCAGTAGCACCCAGCACCCTTTCATGCAACGGAAACGTTGCAAACGCGTCGAGATAAACCATGCCACGGGTGCGAACGGAGGCTGAAACCGGGCAGGGATGGATTCGTTTTTCTACCGTCCAACAGTCCTCTCTATTGAGAAGCACTTGCACTAGGGAAGAGGTGGTTTTGTAAAAACACAAATGGAAACACAGATAGCAAACTACATCACACAATGTACAGCGCGCACCCACCGATGGCTCTCCGGCTCTGCGGTGGTCTCACTGTGTTTCAGCAGCAGAAAGAAGATTTTCCTCTGCACGGAGCAACGATCGCTGGTTGTTGTGGGTGTGTCGCTTTTCGCCAGCAGCTGAGTGAGATGCATTTTCTCGTCATTTGTCGGGAAACAGTGGCTTGCAATAGAGTTCATCTGTGATGTGTTTTGTGCGTTTTCTCACTGAAGACAGTGGTGGAGTATAATTTTTACAGTGCTGGAAATTATTTTAAGAGCATTATCATTTTGGAGCTAATTTTGAGAATTGATTCGATCCGGTCAGTTGGTCTTAAACTGTATACTTACAGGGTTACTCAAGGTTTCATGTTTGTTACCCGAAAATGTTTGGATGCTTCCCATAATTTGTGGTGCGTTCCCACGATATTTTAGTCGAGCCTTAGATTTGTATGGTTCATTTGTATTGATGTTCCATGGGATCATACCAATAAATCGTTGGAACGAATAAAAAATCTATAGGATACGATGAATAAATAACACGAGCCCACAAACATAATGGGAAACGAGCAATACATCGTGAGAAACCCTGTACCATGCAGGAACATTTTTAATCGCATTTTTTAATTGTTTTGGCTTCGTTAGCTATTTCTGTTTGATTCAGTATTGGAATTCTTTTGCTTTATTGAGATTTTTATAACAATATTTTTGATTTTTGTATTTCTTCTATCAGCCAATCTAACCTTCTTGCAAAAATGTACAAGTGTTTAATGATCTCTATAATGCTTTCTGGATGCAGTGGTAATTCGGCTACGCTTACAACATGTTCGGCCACTGTAGATTACCGCTGAAGGCGATGGGAGCCATTGTAAGGTTAAATGTTAACGTTGACTTACTCAAAACAATGTCATTTTCTATGCAATGTAATCTGATGGTAGTGTTTTTTTTTGTTGCTTAATGCTTTCACAGGCGCAAACAATGCAACGAAACGATTAGAACTTGAAGTAAAGCCACCTAGTGTTGAGTGGCGAAGATCGTCTCCAGAAGTTAAAGATAAATAAGCAAAAAGACTGAACTCAGACCACAGGTATTGTAAGCTATTTAAAAGGAATTTCTAAATAAATTTAAATCAAACATTGATATTTATTTAAATGAAATATCAATACATCGCTCATTCTTGTGGTGCTTTGCTCTGGGTGTCAGCACAAGAATGGTAAAAAATGTCACTAAACATACCGAAACCCGGAATAAACCACCCACATTCCAAGACGCCGTGTTTCTACGAAATTTAATTCCACTAATCTATACCAGTGCCAAGTGCCAACGAAGGGCCGGCCACACTCCAACTACACTCGAGCACACCACACTCTTATCACCTGGAAAGAAGCATAAAAAACAGAGAAAAAGATCCGGTATGGCAAAGAACAAATAACATCCAAACCAAACGCTCCCAGAAAGCAGACCGGCATTCGTATCCTGCTGATAATTCCTTCTTCACAAACACTCACACACACACACCAAGCAAGCAACTACTTTCTCTTTTGAAAGTCTACCTTTCCAGTTAGGAGTGGCACACACACACACACACACACACACAGTCACACGGATGCACTAACTTTCTTGGGCTGTTTTTCAAGCGTCAGCTTCGTTGCAACCAGAAAACAACTCGACGCTTTCCCACTTTCCTTTGTGTCAGGGGAATGTGAAGGTACAAAGGTATGCATTGTATGTGAATGTGAGTGTGTGTGTGTGTGTGTGTGTGTGTCTGACTGTGAGGGATTTTTTCTTTTATCCTGAAGGATAGTTTCACACCTCTCCCCTACCAGGAACGCAGAGGGAAACGAACCCTGCTGGGAAGGAAATCGTATGTTGGAGACAATTCAAACCCTGCTCGCTTTCTGTGAAGTAAAATTCTTTCGAAATAGTAGATAATGCCTTTGTCCTTACCGGGAACATCTTTCTACACTGCACTAGAAAAGTTTCCTGTGTCAGTAGGTCTGCGTGTGTGTGTGTATGTGTGTGAATGCATCCCTTAGAGCTGCAATTGAATGCGGCTGCGAAACAATAGCCCCGGAAGAAGTTGGCCGGTGTCTTTTTGTGTGAAAACTTGCCCAGCACCAGCAGGGAAAGGAAAGGAATGGATTCTAAGAAATCTGGTGAAAATCACTCGCCAGCAGTTTTGAGCAGTTTTGAGGTGGATGGGTTGGGTGAGGAGCCATTCCCTTCCTTTGGCCTTTTACAAGTGTGCTGTTGGATCGGCCGGTGTAAATTATGGCGTTTTGTCTTTTACTGTTCGATCCCTTGCCTTGGAAGAGTGGAAGAAAAGTTTCTACCGAGCCTATCCAATTTTGTAATTTTGAGAAGGAGCAAGTTGTTAATGCGATGGGCTGGAAGAAAGTCCTTCCCTTTGAAAGAGTGTGTGGTTCGTGTTGAAGGAGTTTAGCCAACTTGTTGTTGAAGGGAAATGTGCTTGTTGAATGCGTGCGTGATTTGGGAAGGTACGTTTGTACATTATTACACTATCCTATCTTATTTTTATCTGCCAGAGAAGACGACGTCAAATTATAAACCTTAAAAGCTTAATTTATTTGCCTATCTCTTCTTTTCCTAGGGCAATTGCCGGTAAAACAAAACACGTGATTGCCTCGATCGGAGTCGATTGATGTCGGCCGCTTCTTATCCGGCACAAGCCGGCACACAATCAGCGCCATTACACAATTGGTAATATGAATAAAAATTGATCAACCATCTCCCGGAGGGCCGAAGCGTCATCACACGGTAAGTCATGCCCGCCTGGATAGGAACTGCTGGTTCCATTGATTCCGGTTTCCGGCTGATTCCCGCCGCTGTGAATGAACGTTACGCCAGCCTCTCAGCTTTGGTAATTTTGTCTTAACACACACAAAACCATTCCACCGCGTTTGATGATTTATGTGCCTCCCTCTCTTGGGTCGGATGGTGCGATCCAACGCGGATCAAATATTGACTGAAAGGCGCCCGAAGGGACGGCCCTCGAGTGTCGATGGGAGAAGCTCATAAACAGTTCATCGCAGCCGATGGAGCGATTGTTATTTATTGCTGGTATGGTTTGGTTCCGTGTATTCCGTTTTCTTTACGCAGCATTATACACACTTTTTTTCGCTCGTTTTATGCATCGCTTTTAGTGGGAGCTGATAAAATTATTGTGCTCTGAATTGAAGCATTTTTTTGTTGTTAAGTGTGAGTACCATTCAGAGCATCAATAGAGCTTGAAGGCCTTGTACCTGTCTTTCGATCTGTCGATTGAGATAGCTTGTTTTATAGAATCCGTTGGACGAGCTGATTAGATAAATGATTGAGAATGTTGCGTGATTTCTTCATAAAAATTTCTTGCTGATTGGATGGTTTTTGGTGATTTTCGTGACAGTATTACTCTTCAACGTATCTCCTTTATCTAACAGCAAATTAGTAGGAAACCTTTTCGAATTTTCATAAATTTTCACCTAATAAACGGATAAAACACAAACGAAATTAACTCTCTACAGATATCCCTTCTTGTTGAAAGCTTGAAATGCATGCAAAGTTCCTAGTATCACTTGAGACAAACAAAAGGAAGCCCATACAATTTGCATTCTTGAATGCATTTCTGTCAAACACAATTTATATGAAAATAGCCCTACCGCATGCAGAAGATGATGTGAAAAAGAGGAAACGAAAAGTAGAAAGCACATTCTTTTCATCACATTGGCGCTAAATAGGTTTTGCTGTGTTTGGTTATGCATAGGCCTATGCATACTAAGCGACCGTAAACGGATGTAGTGCAATTTTAAGTAAGTATTTACGCATGTGTTACTCGTAGTGCTTTTTTCTGGGATAAAAACTATTGCAAATACTGTTTAAAAGTTGTTGTTTTTTTCGAAGGGAATCTAAGTTGAAACAAATCCCAGAAAACTAACTACAAAACTAAACTAAACTAAGTAGCATCATTTCGACATTTCTCACGAGTCTCCACACAGCAAAAGAGGCTGCAAAAGCTGCGATCACTTCGAACGATGCTACTCTATACCGCATTTTTTGATAACCACTGCTGACAGAATGCAGTTACGAAGAGATTGGTATCATTCGCACAGAGGAAAAGAAGAAAAAACAAAACCGGTTCACTCAAAGTTCGTTGGCTTCAGCGTCCTTCGATGTGAGTGATATCGGTCCCATCGTTTCCTTCAACCGAAAAGACGCTTCCTAGCACAAAGAAAACAACGCATACACACACACACACACGCACACACACACCCGGATCCCTTATGTTCCTTCTCTTCCCGGGGTCGCTTTGTTCTCGGGACCGTTAGCGCCAGAATGCATTTTCCTTTCGCAGCTGCAGTGAACGCATTACGGTTCGGTTCATTTCGTTCGCACACCATATGAAATCTTGATCTTCACCGTAAGCCCTTCTAGCGGGAACGCAAGTGAGAAAGAGATATAGGGAGAGATATATAGAGATAAGCAAAAAACTAACCCCTTTAGCAGCGGCAGTGCATGGCATCGGAAAAGTGCACCATTTTTCCAATATAATACCACAGGATCGAAATCGTAGCGCGAATGCAAAAGAACATTCCGACGCTTCTCCCCCGGCGGCCGGATGGGATGGTTGGAGGAAGTTGGATCACTTTTCTTTATGTTTGTTCTCTTCCCCTCCATTTCTACAGTGCTTCCGACGATGACGATGATGGGATCACGAAAAATGGGAAACCGAACAGACGGCCCTGGGAGGCGAGATCCCCAACCGCTTGCTACCCAAGCTCGTCGACGCACTCCAATAAATGCGATTGCTCCATTTCCTTTCTTTTTTTGCACTTTTCTTTTTCGCCGGAGCATTTTGGAGCGTTTCGCACGCAATCCATCCGGTGTGGGAAGTGTAAAACTCCCCCTCCGCAGAGGAACTGCGCTTGCATGCATGCTGTATAGATCCTTAGTGCACACCGTTGATCCTATCCTGGTACCGGTTTCTACACGAGCACACGCATTGTCTGCCCGTGGGAAGCCGAAGAGGGGAGAGGGAAATGATTTGAAATCCATCAAAGTAGTTTGGCAACGTGCTCGCCATCCGACGTGAGCGTTTCGGCCTGGAAGCTGTCCCCGCGTTCCCGGGGAAGGGCAGTGGTATTGAATGTGGTTGTGGCACGCGGGCTGTGGGATGTGCGAAGCCAACGACCTGGAAATGGTGTTAGATGGAAGTTTTTGCACTTTTTTGTTGCTGGTTGCGAAGGGCAAAAGCTCTTTCAGTGATGCAGGATGCATCCAGAGTCGTGTGGGGTGAACGTGCTGTACAGGCTAGCCGGCGATAAGATAAGATATGCTGAAGGATGATACTGAAACGCAATTATAGCAACAGAAAATAGGATACACACAAAAGCATTACTCACTGTGCTGTACAGCAAGGTAGATCATTTTGTTCAGCATTACAAGGGATAAAGATTTACAATTTAAAAAAAACTTTCCTGTTTGTGTCGCTTCAAAAGACGCATTCGTTGGGAACTTCAACTCAAGTCGAACGCCCGAAAGTATGCAAAACCTACATGGCGCCAAAATATACTTTTACTAAAATCGTTTACTCCTTCAGATTGAAATCTTAACTTAATGTAAACGAACAACAGCATTCATTCTTCTTTACCTTTGACAAGGTGTGCAAATCGAATAAATAACATTAATTATTTAATATAATAACTACACTTTTAAGCGTATAATGATAAAATTACAATGCTTTTGATCTGTAAAGATTAGTAGAAGCATACACGAAAAGAGATAGAAAGGGATATTATGTAGCGTTAAAATGAATTCTTTCGCTACTTACTCTGTTTGTAACTTTTTGAACCTTCATACAAACATATTTTATAAAAACATACTTTGCTTGGATGTACTGCATCAAGCATTCAGATAACCTCTAGATAGTAACAAGGCAATGTTTATTGCCTTGTTAGGCTAATCATGATCTCTCGCCCAAGTCCAATAATTGTGAAAAAAAAAACAAAGAGAGAAGCTAATCCTTCCGACCGATCTGAACCGGCGGGAGAGGGGTCCGAAACTCATCTTCTCTACACAAATATGCTAAGTTTCACGCGCATACATACACAGAGCGCTGGGGCGGCAACTCAATCGAACATCGTATCTGCATCCGTTTTGGATCATCCAGCTCCTACACTTCGATATCATTTACATTTTTATGGATTTTATTCAAATCTTTCGCTGCTTCTCACGAAACCAAATCGAACCAAAATGAAACTTGAAACAGTCGAACGAAAAAAGAAGGAAATGGTTCTGTGGCAATGAAAATGCTGATTGTGATATTTTGCTTCCAGCGCGTCGATTGATGTTCCCGTGTCTCGGTCGTATGTGTTTTTTGTGGAGGGGCAAAGGGAGGGTGTAATCTTTTGCCCCACCCATTGCCGATCGGCTGCCTCCCGGCACCCGTCCGTAACAAATCCGAAAAAAGCGCACCTTTATGCTGAATACTAAGAATACGAAATGCTTTTTGGATTGAATTTTCCGATCTGTGTGTTCGCTCTTGGGGGTTTTGCACCTTTCTAAAATACACACACACACACACACACACACACACACA
>SIXB01002445.1:0-28679 GCA_007018985.1 Anopheles bwambae | reverse complement strand
TTCCCCCCCCCCCCCCCCCCCTCCCCAAAAAGAAAGACGCACGGTAAAGGGAAGCTTGCCCGGGCGGCTCGCTTTAACCTGCGCTCCTAAATCGGCAATCGCTTGCCTTAACCTTGGCAAGATTAAGCTCACCACTTAACTTTCAGAAAACGAAATTATCCTAATTAAAATGACACTTCAGACCGCATTAGGGTAGAGTGAGAATGGAAGGAACGGGTTGCAAAGTTCGCGCCAATCTCCAGTCCACCGCACAACCCTACTTTTACCCCTTTCAGCGTTCCAATCCCAACCGAAGCGTGTACCGCCGTGCGTGGAGGTCGGAGGAAATGGGTGTGAAAATTTAAACTTTTACAGACATCTGGCGATGGCGTCTGCGTCGGTGTCGTCGTAGCTCGGCCCGAGGGGGGCCCGTCGTTTTCGATACAGTAGCCATGTGTCAGTTTTAGCAAACGATTTTAGTTGTGCAATCCTAATCGATGGGCAACGGGTGGACAAATAGGCTAGGGTTGCCCCATTTTAGGCAGATCAAATAAATTGCAAATTAAAGGGAGCTGTGATCGTCGGAAAAGGGACTTCTGCTACGGGTTCGAACCATTTCACTCGAACTGTGTGAATTTAAATGAGTGGGTTTGAATTTAAATGACCCTGCAATTAACACGACCTCAACGAATCAACGGATACAAACGGGTATTGTTTCACAGAGAAAAAAAAACAAACAAACAAACACAACACAAAATAGCTGCTCGTAGTGCTATTGAATCTCGTCAAAAATATCTTTTTTAATAAGATAAAATATATTTTTAGTGTTTTTAATCGATCTTAATAATATAAAATCATCTTAGATCATCTCAACTAATATGTTCCGTCTTTTTCCTTATCTTTCTTATCCCCATGTTTAAGTTAAATTTCGAATTCCGTATCGAAAAACATTGGATTTTTTTTCTGCTGCATCACTTTGCACCGCCAACTTGATCGTAATTGAAGAAATGCTGGTGAGCCAGATCATGCTCGATCGTCAAGGAAAGGGCAGTGCTCATAAGAACAATGTCTAGGCTATGGAGCAAATGGAGTGAAACTTCGCATTTCAGTGTAGCTTTGTATTATTTTTCCGGTGCCATAAAACCAATTACTCACAAATGAACGAACAAGTTCATATGGGGCCCAATCGTCCACCATCAGCATCATTCCCAGTGCTTTTAATCGATGGGAAACGACTCGATGCGATACTCCTGTGTGTTTTCTAGCGATCGCCATGTCTACAGTTCAGCAAAGCAATGTTGTTCGCACTGTAGGGGACGAATGACTAATAGTGACTAAAAGAAAGCCTAAAGATGACATTTCAAAAGAATAGTGTTGCCTGAGAAATCAAACAAGCTTTACACCAGTGGCGACATCTGCCGTCAAAACGCTACAAACTTACTGGTAGGGCTGAAACACTTTAATCTGATTTCTTTTTTAAATTGAATTATTTTTACAGTTTAGCACACTGCTGTCATAAGCAATTCATCAGCAATCATAAGCATTCGTCTGGTTTAAACGATGCGAGGTCAAACTTGAGTTTAATGTATTTTGTCATGTGCTTTTCACACTTGTCTCTAAACTATAGTTCAATGAATCAACTGAATTCATTGCAATTTCCCGGAATTTTCGTTTTTTAAAACAGATTCACCTTTTCCAGCTTAAATTCGGCGTCCTACCCTACAAAAGCCCATTTACATCTCACCACGTGTATTTAATCTTAACTCACTCTACGGGACCGAACATTGCGTACGAAATTTTTGTTTTAATTTTCACTAAATTGTCCCTCGCCAAAACAAACTGCCTGGACCGGTAGATTCTTATTAAAAATTACTATTAATTATTTCTCAACCACAAACCCGCCCACCCCGGAACATGCTCTACGCCCGTCACCACCTTCCCCAACTGCCCCCGGGGAGGGAGACCAAAGTTTAAGCGCTTTAACGCAAAATTTAATTACTTCGCCCGCCCAATGTCCACCGAATGGGTGAGACACGCCCGACATGGCCGTGCCCTTTCAAAACATGGCGGTGCGGTTTACAACAACCAGCAGTGTGCAGCCCATTCTCGCCGACATTCGCAGCCAGCAGTGTGCCAGCCCCGTCCTTCCCCGCCCCAAAGGGCCCCAATTGAATGCTCAGTGAAATGTGAAATAATTTCAAATATTAACAAGGGGCTTCCGGCGGCCCGAAGGCGCACCCACCGCACGGAGGATGTTGGAATGAAACGAAAATTATGATGACAGCGCAATTTGCGCACTTGTCAAGCTTTGTAAGCGATTGACATGAACGTGTAACGCGCGCGCGCTCCCGTTCCTCCTGTCTGTTTTGTTTTTCATTTCTTTCTTTCTTCCCTCCACCCTGTCTGTGTCTGTGTTCACGTCGTCAATTTCTGGGAACCTGGAACCGAGGTTGCTAGCTGGACAACAGCTGTGGCTCTACAAAACTTTCCAGTGCCAAACTTTTCACGTCCCCAAAGTCTTGGAATTTCTTGCTACGCTTGCTAAACCAGTTGCTTCACGAGAAGTGAGAAGTCAGCAAAGAGAGAGAGAGAGAGAGAGAGAGAGAGAGAGAGAGAGAGAGAGAGAGAGCTTTGCTGTACTGTACAAAAATGGAGCAAAGCTACGCTAAACCCATGCTCTGCAGGGACAAGCGGTGAATAACATTGCTTGAAAAAAGCAATCCCAACAACCCAACTAAAAGCTGATAACAGATTACTTCACCTCCACATCACATAAAATATCAACCATTGAACGACATGCCACAGCAGTCAATGCAGTCATGCTAGTGGACAGTTTATCATCCTTCACCTATCAGATGCGGTGCTTGCAATGTCAAGCACCTGTCAGGTTCAAGGAATGTGCACAAATCGGATTGACGCTACGCCCGAAACCATTCCAGGGATGCAGAGAGTAACGCTTTTTACCACTGATATCGCCATAACCGGTTCGTCAATTACATGCTACAATCAATTGTGAGCACTTTTCATGCCCAAAACTAAGGCAAATCCTAAAGAGTTCCGAAAAAAATCGTTTGCCATTTCGGATCGCTTCAATTGCATTTCTATTTCACACCAAAAAGCCCTTACACTCTTCGCAGGCCCTGTTTTTTTTCTTCGCGGAGCATACTTCAATATCAATTCCTAGCACCGATTACCACCATAATTACATACATGTTTGCGTTGCGTTTCTCGCCCGTAGTCGATTGATGCTCTCCAGCAACCCTCGTTGCCGATCGCCATCGAATTCAAAATCCATCGCCGAGCAAGTTGACAGTTATTGGAAAAAGGGTTTCCAGCAAAAAAAACGATTCAAGTTATGCCAAGTGCTCTCTTACCGCTTACCGCGCCCTCTCAAGACGACGATGACAGGCCCTGAGACGACTGTCTCGGGATGCCAATTTCCAAACCGCCTCCTCCCCCCCTCCCCCTTCCTTACACCCGCATAACGCAATGCAGGATTAAACCGTAACGCGATATGCTAAAATCTTTTCACCCGCTCCCCGTTCCCTGTGCCCTCTGTACGACTCTGTGAAAGGAATGTGAAGCCGCACGCACGATGATGGTGAAATCCACCCGGATGCTCCATGATAATGGGGTGTGTATAACGGAACGGGATGGGAACCCGATGCGGATGGTTTGGTGGGGTGAAGAATTTCCTCTTCATTTTCTTCACACACACACACACACACACAAAGGCAAACAAAAAAGGAAGAAAAAACGAACACAAACCAACCAACCAAAACCACCACCCGATTCACTCAAAGATAATCGATTTTCTTCCACTATGGTAAGTTGATTCGAGAGGCGGTAAAAATCAGGCTCGGTTCCTTCAGTTCCTTTTTTGGGGGGAGGGAGGGGGAGGGGGGGTACGATTCCGCAGCATTCGCGCTATCTTTACCATCGCTTATTTGATCGCGCTTGGGTCGTCGTCGCGCTCGCTTTTTTTTTTTGTGCCACCGCCACTAAATAATAATGCGCGCCCAACAAACCAACAAAACTGGACAAACAAAACACCCCAACGTGGGATGCCCCAAACCGAGGGAAACAAAAATTTAGCACCAAACACGCATACAGAAAAAGAAGAAGAAAAGCATGCCCTCGGAAATGGCAGCCTAGGACAACGGCATCAAATTAATATTTCCCGCTTTTCTGTGTCTCCACACTGCACAATGAAAAAGGAAAACACGCGTTCCGATGGGGTGGAAAGGTGGAAAAGCAAAGCAAAACCACCGAAACAACACCGTTCGATCGATGATCTGGAAACGAGTCCATGGGACCAAACTTTCCTGGTTGAAAATTACCTTTTTCTGTCTCTCTCGCTTTTTTCTGTTTTGTGTCCTTTTTTTCATCGTTGGGCCTCTTTAGCTTTTGTGCCCAGTGCCACCCGAACTCAATTCCTCTCGCTGCACACCCCGTGTTTCGGCAACGGTTGATAATTTCCCATTTTCCCACCGTTTGCTTCGAAGTGTTCCGATACGCGATAGGCGAGTGCGCTGGAAAAGAATGATTTTTTTTTTGTAAATGTTGTTAACGCCACACAAGGACCTCATTTCTTCGTTGATTTATCGCACCTTGATGACAGTGGTTCGAAGACAGTGGGGTGATGCGGAGTGGGGCATCTCAATTTAAATGATCTTTTGCGTAGCAAAACATGTTGCACGCGCACAACCAAACGATGTGGTTTTGCGATTTCGTGGAAAGTTTGTTTCCGTTCTGCACGCCACCACGGCACACCATTGCGAATAATCGGAATTGGAATAGAATTGATAGAGGAAAGCTTCTTCAACGACAACGACGCTTTGGAGCACTGCACAGGGAAGGGGAAGGGAGGGTGTGTGAAGTGATTTCCAATTTAGCTTCCGTTTGCTGATGAAATGATGGTACCGATTTGCATACCATACGCACACACACACACACACACTCATAGCGTACAGTTCATTTTACGTTCTCAAATCGGATACCGGACAACACCTTCGATAATTTCCATTTACACAACAACAATCACACCCCAACCCGGGGAAGGAGATGTTCGGAAAGGAATGTTGCTGTTGCTAGTGTAAACATTATCTAACCGATTCCAGGAATGCATATCTGGTTGCTTTGCATTACTTACGGCACATGGAAACTGCGCACACATACACAGAGCACATCATGTCCTTTTGCGCTGAGACATGCGATGTCCTATTTCACTATAAGGAGCTTTCGGTTTCAGCAGAGATACTTGATACAGGTGGATTTGGGGAGGGGGGAGGGTTGTGTTGGTGTGTTTGTATGAACATTCTGAGAATAATTCAACCACGAAATGTGATAATCTACTAAAGAGCTCCTGGTAAACCATACCTTTGAGGGGAAATGTCCATTTGCCCAGCCTAGGATCCGGCTAAAGCAATGCCTTGAATGACTTCTTTGAAGGGCAGCTCTCTGTTACTGGACAGGACGAAATGTAATGCCAAACAAATCAAGAGCAATTTGGGTGTTATGAGCTGGCTGAAAAATGTGTAAGTTGATTAAACTAGCTATGCTATCTTTCTCGAAAAGAGATGCACAAATTAGCTACACATCAGTGTTAGTTGTAGGTTATTTTTAGTTGCCTTTTTGTTCTTGCGGGAGATCTGACAGTAACAGGAATTTTATTTGAGTCCAGTCACATTGTAAACGAAACTAATGCCCCCAAACACATCAGCACGAAGAATCTTACAGCGGGTTTGCCAAGTCATTTTGCAATGCGAGCTGAATATTGTGTCGCTCACGAAACTTATTTTGACACCTACAATGTATTTGGACTGGTCCAATGTTAATTTTCATTCCAATGGTTAATTCTGACTGGAGGTGCCGATTTGCTTATGTTTTCTACATCATTCTACACATTTCATGCTCTTAAACGGAATGGGAAGGACTTGAGCTTGTTAAGTTTGTTAGACCCATACATCGTTTTATATACTGAATAATTAGCATTTGAAAGTTCACTACATAGGGCTGTCAAAATTAAACTTGGTCGGGTGAAAATTTACATTGTACCAGTCCAAATACGTAATAGATGTCAACATATTCTGCTTGAATCCACGACAGGTATGCTGTTAAGTCGTGCGAGCAGACGACTATACCACAGGACCGCAACCAAACATTGTTCTTTATAGCATCAACTATCTGATGAATGGTGTGCAATCATAATAATCCTAGCGTCTGCAGTAAGATATCCAGCTGATACATCGGATTTATCCCTTGTAAGGAGGTCGTCAACATCTTTTGAAGGTCAAACTGTTCAGTGAAGCATACACTGATGTCCTAAAGTTGAGTAGAAGCCAGACTCATAAGTTCAATCCAACCAATAGTAATTAATATGGGACAATACTAATTATGCGACTAATTTATGCTCAACCACATAAAATCAGATGCTACTATGCATTCATTTAGGAAAACTCTTATCGAGTTAATTGATTCAGAAGGAAGGCCCATTTCGAAATCACTGTATCACTAAATAGAGCTTCAATTTCTCTTGCATCATATTATTTCGCTCCCACAAGATATTAGACACATTGATTCAAACAAAAAAAAACACAAACAGATAGCAAAAGACGAAGAAAGGATGTGCCTCCACCGCGAGGAAAGAAATGTCCTATCGATTCCAGCCGGCAAACCGATTCGTCACGCTAAAGTAGGTTTGTTCCGATAACAAATTTGTGTTATTATTCTGCACTGTCTCCGCTCCTGCTCCTGTACTGACGAATCCTTTCCCTACCAGATTCATCCAACTGTAGTATCGATAACGATACCATACACACACACACATACGCGCAGACACACCGGTGCTCAGGAAAGAGCCATTTCCCCAACGTCACGACATAATAGAATCGATTCTTTGCTCGAGTGATTGCGATCAGAGTGGGCAGAAGCAAAAGAAAGGAAGCAGCCCCGATAGTGAAAAAGAACAAACATCGGAAAAATGGCCACAAAAACAAGACAATATTTGAAACACACGTTACACAGCAACACATAGAAGATGCGCAAGGGTTTCGTTGGTCGTCAGTTTGTGCCGTTGGTTCGGTTCGGTTGTTGTTGCGCATAACACGCGGCAATATGTTTATACAACGGCGTAGTAACAACGGGAACCTTAATTTGGTACCCGATGGCGGGGAGGGAAGCAGGATGTGAATGTGATCAAAAGAGATGTTCTAACGCGAGTGAAAGGCCGCAAGCGAGAGGGACAACCAAATGTCCCGCAGAAAAAAAAGAGACAGACGTGCGATGTTGCAAATCTTGAAGTTGACGAAGATATGGATTAGAAAACGCAAAGCAAAAACCCTTCACAGCAACAAAAACAGGCAGTCACATCGCAGCCTGGTTAAAAGTTGTAAGTACAGCCGTACTTACACCGCCATCCATCCGTCCATCCAGCACGTGGCGAAGTGTTTCATTTTTTTTCTTTTTGTTGCCTCTTTACATGGCCTTCTTTGCTGCGACACTGAAACGACACTTGTCAAGACGTCCCCGCACACACTGAAGTACAATGTGCATGTGATAACTTTCTTTCACAGCTCCAATGCTTTAAGCGACAGATTTCTCACTCAACGACAATAGCGGGTGCAATACAATCCCTTCGCATGCTGTGTTCATATAGCAGCATATGGGGAGGGAGAAACTTGAAAGAGAATTGTCGCATGGCACCACTTTCTTCCCAATCGCTTTGAGATACGTCCCACACGCCGCAGATGATGGGTGATCTCGCTACTCATGGCAAGACACACACACACGCACACACTGCAAACAGGGTTTTGTTGTGCACACACGCCGGCCTATTACACAATCGGTTGCCATTGTCAAACATCATTGTCAAGGCCCCGGGACCAGGATGCTCTCAGGATGATGAAACCATCCAACGGGGGAAAATGAAACGGAAAGGGATGGAAGGGAATGGGGTGGTGGATGTACATGTGTTTGTGTTTGTGTGTGTGTGTGTGTGTGTTTAAATCTGTAATCTGCTTATGTCACGACGAAGCGTTACGGAACAACAGCAGCAGTGTGATGGTGTGCAGTAGTGTGAATTTTACATCCAATTTGATCGTGTTTTTAAATTGTACTTAAAACAGAAACATTCGTTACTACACCACGTCTTGTAAGCGACACATGATGCTTTACAGAACTGATGATCCTACACCGACGCCACTCCTCACAACACGCGCCTATCAACGTGTGTGGAGCGCGTACTTGATGAAGGTACAATGCGCAATTGATGAAGTGCCGGCGATCCAGCGAGACGCAATGTCTGCTTTGATCGGGCTGCACCACTGCCGAGTCAGTCCGCGTCGATGGTCGATTGAGTTTGCAGCGCAACAGTCACGCTGCTAAACTGGAACTATTAGCATCGTTCCATTCTCTTTCCTCAGGGTTTTTTGCTAACTTTGTGCACACAAACGCTGCTCGACCTCCAAACTTTTCTAACGCGTCTGTGAGATTCTACAGTACCCGTCCCGTCTACACGCAACCTAATAACGTCATCTTTCTCGTTCTCGCTCTCTCTCTCTCTCTCGTTTGCATTCTTGCGCCCGTTCGCTCTCTCGGAACAATCTTCATTAGCCGAGGCAGGGTCTGTGATTGCCATTATCAACAGTAACAAACGACGACAGCTACGACGGCGCGATGGCGTCGTCGTTCGCTAATTGCTCCTACGCGCCCGATCCGAGCGCGGGCGACGCGAATCCATTCAACTACGGCGAGCGCAGCCTGCTGGACGATCGTGACAAGCGGTACGTACTGATTTTGGGTTTCCGAAATTCCGCAAAACCCCCGGATATCCGGTGTGACTAATTCCAAACGATTGCCACTTTTTTTTGTCTTTAATCACCAGTGGAGTAACGCGTGCATCAAGCCTAGCCCTACCGAACCACTCACTGCTGGATCTGCTCGAGCAGAAGCAGAAGCTGTACGACACGATCCACCTGACGCCACCGCCGAAAGGCAATGGCACCCGGCGCCATTCGTCCGACTCGTTCCCGATGATCGAGAACGAAAGCTTTCAAATCCCGCAGCGGCAGAGCAAAAAATCGTCCCAAGGTATAGGGCCGGGGCCGCTGGTGCCACCGCCCGTGCCGAAGCGCACCTTCCAGGGCAACTTCCCGCGCAAACCGCCCGACTCGTTCGAGGTGCAGAAGCGGGCGTCCCTGCTCGCACTCGACAGCTACCAGCAGCAGCAGCAACAGCTTCAGGCGCAGCAGCAACAGGTGCAGCAGCTACACCAGCAGCTGCAGCAGCAGCTCCAGCAGCAACATCAGCAAGCGCAACCATCGTACGCCCCGTTTGGCCGCTCCGAGCGGATCTGCAAGTCCGCCTTCGAGGATCAAACCTTCAGCTACTATCCGGCGCCGAAAAGTGCGAAAAGCGCTGGAGTCTCCGCTGGAGGTTCTGCTAGCGGTGGTGGTGGTGTAGGTAGTAGCGGCACCTACCACAGTGTCAGCGCGACCAGCTTCGACGATCTCGGCGAGCCGGATGACTTTGTGCTGTTCAGCAAGAAGATGGCCTCGATCGAGTCGAACCGTTCGTCGAGCGATTCGAACAAATCGCAAACCACCATCGACACCGGGTACGTGTCGGCGAACGAAACCGACCGCTCCGTGCTGACCGGTGGCAGCTGCTCGTCCGCCAAGGGCGGCGGTGCGACCTCCTTTCGCAGCCGGTTCTCCTCCGAGGACACCCAGTCGTCGCTGGACAGCTTCCTCTCCTCCGAGCTGCACCGGACCGACACGATCGAGTCGCTGCCGCTGAACGATTCGCCCTTCAGCCTGAAGAAGAACGTGTTCAACTTCGATCTGAAAACGTCCCCGCTGATCCGGGGCAGCAGCACCGTCTCGCCGAACTCGATCGACGAAAAGCTGGACAGCTGTTCGCCGCGCAGCATCGAGAGCAAGGGCTCCCGCAAGCTGCCGACCGTGCCGACCCGCAAAGGGCCGGCCAGTGGGGTCGTGATGCAGCCGAAGCTTCCACCGCCGGGTTCCGCCAGCGCGGGACCGAACAGTCGCATGACGCCGCCGCTACCACCGTCCCGCTCGCAGCAAGCATTCGAAACGCGCAAACTGCAGAAGCTCCAGCAAGCGCAGCAGCAGCAACAAACGCAGCTCAACAACGTGGCGTCGGCGCACAAAACGGCACTGGAAAGCTTGCAGGAGCTGTACAGCAGACCGCTCGGCATCAGGCGCAACATACATCGGCCACCGCCGCTCAGCCAGCAGCAGATGGTCAAAGCAGCGGCGAAAGCGTCCCTGCTGGGCGGCCAGCGCCAAGACTCGAGCATCTCGAGCGACAGCTTCTCCATTACCTCAAGCCCGGGCTTTCAGAGCAAAGCGACGGAGAGCTCACTGCTGCAGCAACACACATCCACCACCAACAGCAGCAAGTTCAATCGCTCGACCATTCGCGGCAAGCCACCGATGGACACGGCAACCGCAGTCGGCATCGGTGGGACGAACGTTGCGCCGAACAACCTGACGGCGCTGATGAATTCAGCCGGATCAACGCCGGGAGCGTCCGTCACGGCAGGCTCAACTTCCATGTCGTCCGGTACCGGCAGTACCATTCCCGGCGAAGGTTTGGCGGGAATCGGTGTGTCCACTGGTACGATTCGATCCGTTCCGCCGCGAGTTAGCATGCGGCAAGATTCCAGCATATCCAGTGACAGCTTTAGTCAAACGTCCAGCCCTAGCTACAACTCGAAGATCATGGAGGCGCCGCTCCTATCACACGCCGCCAAGATGCCCAAGGTGTCGAAACCGATCGCGAAGAACCTGGACGAAATCACGAAGGAATCGCCAACGGACGTAAACGGAACGGCCGCCATCATTAAGAGTGCATCGACACCGGCCAGCCTACAGACGATCGTGCGACTTTCCAACGGCTCAAACGTTAGCCTACAGCACAAGGTAAGAAGCATCTTTGAGAGAAGCTGTGTAAGATCACACAACTAACCTTCAATTCAATACATTCCAGAAGTTCCAAATTTTAAAAGCACGTAAAAACTCCAACCCATACGTGACGAGCGGCCGGTTAAAGTTCCGCCTCTGCCAGATATTGCTGAACGCCGTCGGGCTGCTTGCCATTGCCGGTGGACTCGCAGCCTACTTCAACGCCTACCCGACGATCAAGTTCGTGAATCAAACCATCACCCGTACGGCGGTTCCAGCGTCCCAGCCCGGCAGTTCCGCAGTGGGCGGTGGTGGCGTTGTTTCCTCAGTCCCGGCGTCCGGTTCGGGCCAATCCGTGGCTGGATCACCGGGCCGGACGGCACTGGATGTGGCCGGTGGTTTCCGTGGCGATCGTAACCCAGCGCCCGGCGTATGTCTGCCGGTGATCGTAAAGTTCTGCCAGCAACATCGCGTACCCTACAACTATACCGTCTTTCCGAACTACATTGGACATTTTGGCCAGCCCGAGGCACAGATCGTAAGTAATTTGACCATTTTGGCGCAAATCAGTGCACATCATCCCACTAATGTTGGGGAATCTTTCAGGAAATTGATCTCTTCGAAGCGCTGGTCGATGTGCAGTGTTACGAGCTTGTTCCACTGTTCTTATGCTCTCTGTTTGTGCCTAAATGCGGTAATTCCGGTGCAACCGTACCGCCATGTAAAAGTTTGTGTACTGGTAAGTGCATTCGGTACGCAGTGTACGCAGGCTGATTTGCAAGATCCTAATCATACCTCAAACCGACAGAAACAATGCGTCGATGCAGCTTCTTCTTCGACGTGTTCGGACTGGAGCTGCCGGAGTATCTGCGCTGCTCGATCTTCAACGATGCCGTGTCGGACCAGGAGGAGTGCGTCGGGATGGCCGAGTACAAGGAGTCGATCATACGGTCCCGCCGTCCGATGGCCTGCAATGGCTTTCTGTGTGACAAGCGGCGCTGCATACCGAACGACTGGAAGTGTGACGGGCACGTCGACTGTCAGGATCAAACGGATGAGGCGCACTGTGACTTTTGCGGTGACGATGCGATCCACTGCGGCGAGGGGCAGTGCATGAGCCAGAAGCACGTGTGCGACGGTACGCCCAACTGTCCGTACGGGCAGGACGAGCGAAACTGCAGTAAGTTTTTACTAATAATTCTGTGAAACAGACTCTGATACATCATCCTGAATGAATCTTCAAAGGGCATCTTTGAATTTGAATCTCAAATTTAGAGATTCGTGGATTTTCAAGGATTCATGCATCTCCCAAGATTTAAGAATCTCTGAAGATTCATAGATCTCTAAACATTCACGAATCTCTTAATATGCACATATAGTTTGAGTAACACTGATTCAAAATCATGAATCATCAAAGTGATGTTTTTGAATCTAAATCTCAAATTTAGAGTTTCATGAATCGTCAAATATTTATGGTTCTTTAAAAAATCATGAACCTCTAAAGATCATCATCCCTTAATATTCGCGAATCTCTAAAGATTGAATAATGTCTCCCATCTTTATAGATAAGTGAATCTGTGTTTAAAGATGTATTCCTTTTTTAAGTATCTTCATTGGTTTTCACTATCTAAGCGGATTGAATCCATTTTTAAATAAACCGAATGACAGATTCAGATCACGAATAGAGATTCAGATATTTTAGAGATTCATGATGCTTAGAAATTCATTACTCTTCAGAGATTTCTGATTTTTTGTAGTTCATGACTCTGTAGAGCTTCATGAGTCTTTGGAGATTCAATTCGAGTTCCGAATCACTCATCACTGTACATTCAGAGGAATGAATCTCTCCGAAAGATCACTACTTTTAAAACACTACTTTTCACTCTTTTCTTTCAACTCAGTTCGGCTCAGCGAGCGTAATGGTGATCTTGGCCGGGGTACGCTGGAGGTGTACAAAGCGGACCTCAAACAGTGGGCACCGGCGTGCGTGAAAAACTGGGATCCAGCCACCTCACCCACCATGATCTGCTCCCTACTGGGCTACAGCTCGGTCAACTCGAGCCGCACGGCAATGCGCGGCTCGAACCGGACGCTCGTCAGCACCAAGGACGCCTCCTCCATGTGGCGCATGTACCAGAAGAAGGACGTCAACCTGATCAAGGAGTTCAACAGCTGCGACATCAACTCGCGCTACCCGGTCGCAGAGCTGACGTGTTCGAACTTTGGTAGGAATTGAAGTAGTGTTTTCAGTACCCAGGTTTACTAAATGTCCGAACCTGTCTTACTCCAACAGAGTGTGGTAAGGTGAGGAACAGGAAGTACTTCAAGGCAACGAAACGCATCGTCGGTGGATTGACCTCCAACCCGGGCGACTGGCCGTTCATAGCGGCCATTCTCGGCGGACCAGAGGAGGTGTTCTACTGTGCCGGCGTGCTAATCGCCGACCAGTGGGTCCTAACCGCTTCACACTGCATCGGCAAGTAAGTATTCGGCGGCGCCCCACTCTCTCTGTTTTGGGCTGTGCTGGTCCTCTTTCCCACACGCGCACAAACGCCTCCCTCGTACCGACCCCGGTAGCTATGAAATAGTATGTTTTTGTGTACATATCAGTTCTCCCACCAGTCACACGATGCGCAACGTCAACGACTGGACGATACAGCTCGGCATTACGCGGCGCCGCTCGCACACGTACTACGGGCAGAAGGTGAAGGTGAAGACGGTCATACCGCACCCGATGTACAACCTGCACATCCCGCACGACAACGACATTGCCCTGTTCCAGGTAAGTTGGTGAATGGGAGAATAGCCAACTTCGCAACACTGACCACTGACCACCGTCTTATCTCGCTGCAGCTGGCCACCCGGGTAGCGTTTCACGAGCATCTGCTTCCGGTTTGTTTGCCGCCACCGCACATCCGGGAGCTGCCGACTGGCATCAACTGTACTGTGGTTGGATGGGGCAAGCGTGAGGAGCGTAACTGTAAGTATCTTTGCACGTGTGTGGGTCTATGTTTTGAAGTTCGGAAATGTCCCACACAAGCTGTGTTGCTGAAACAGTGGACCTAAAAACAACCCGAAGAAAGTTTTATACCATTCCCAAGAAACAGCGTATGTGTGTGTGGGTGGGTGCCAGTGTTTGTAGACGTGGGAAATAAAGTTTTCCCTACCTACGAAAGTTCCAAGAAAAGAAGCCCTTTTCAACAACTAACCCATAGCAGAAAGCGCAACACGCCGTTGTGTAACGTCTTTCAGGTGGTGTTCAAAACCCCTTTTCATCTTAAAATCTTTGCTAAAGGAAAGAAGGAAAATCAAACAAAGCAAAAAAAACGATCGAAAAGAGAAGCCGTTTTGGTGCGTGGGTGCGACAAAACATCAAACAGCGAGTGCAAAGCACCACATCTCTTTAGCAGAAGCAGCAAAACCAGTGTCCATTGATTGGAAACAGATGAGTGAAATTCAATTTCCGGAGAAATACATTTGCCCCGTTTCCGTCAATGGACACACGGGGTTACGAAATCTGTCGGTCAGGAGTTTTCCGGTGGTCAGTTACAATTCTCCGTATTTAATCCCAACCGGGTGGAAGGATGATGATGAAAAGTGCTTCAGACTTCAGAGGCTTTCTCTTCTTTTGACATTTTCCACAAATACTGTAGTTCCGGCGGTACTGATAGGAAATTAGTTCTCTGTTCACTATGCATCACTACTAATCGCACGCTACGTTTCCATTTCCCGCAGCCACACCGAACGGCGCATCGTACGAACCGACGCTCAACGAGGTGAACGTACCGATCGTGAGCCGCGAACTGTGCATCGACTGGCTAGAAACGTTCAACGTGACCGAGGGCATGATCTGTGCCGGCTACCAGGAAGGTGGCCGAGATGCGTGTCAGGTTAGTGCTCTATTACGCCGAAACTTTAATCATACTTTGCGCCTGTAACCTTTAACCTCTCATCCACACATGCACTGCAGGGCGATTCCGGTGGTCCGCTGCTGTGTCCGTACCCGAACGAAAAGGACCGCTGGTTCGTGGGCGGTATCGTGTCCTGGGGCGTGCGCTGTGCCCATCCCAAGCTGCCCGGCGTCTACGCGAACGTGCCCAAGTTTATACCGTGGATTTTGGCGCAAATCAACAACCACTCCGTGCTGCAGACTGACACGATCGGGCGATAATTTCGGGCCATCGTGAAAGTGTGGTAGTAGAGGCCAACAGAGATTGGTAGACTTGAAAGACGTGTAAGCCCGTGTATCTGCGGCACTTGCGCTCACAGCATTTGTGTGGAGTTAGTTAAACAGCGTGCTTATGAAAATGGGCCGAATATTTGTCCTCAACCCTATATTAAAGCAAAGCAGTCGCTCTCAAACAATCCCTAAAACACTGAATAATAAGGGCGAAAAAGCGGAATTCCCTCCCACCTGTCCACCGATGGGAACGCTTTCGCAGAGCAGGACGACATCTGCCGGAAGCAATGAATCATTCATCGGCCTACGCGTTTTCATTGATCCCCCCGCCTCATACAGACAGATAGCCGGTCAGACATGG
The DNA here is from genome assembly GCA_007018985.1 of Anopheles bwambae. Lineage (NCBI taxonomy): Eukaryota > Metazoa > Arthropoda > Insecta > Diptera > Culicidae > Anopheles > Anopheles bwambae. The sequence continues at coordinate 13,228 of SIXB01002445.1, read as the reverse complement.
GACGTGATGTTTACCGTCAACCGTATCTGTCAATCAGTGTGTCAGGTGAACGCTGCCCGAGTTCAAACGGCGCCCACATACCTAACCTGCTGTTCAAATATTTCTACAAAAGCGTGAGTGTTCAGTTTAGGCACACAAAACAAGAAGAATGATTCAAACACAATAGTTTACTAGGCACAACCCACTAGGAGTCAATTGAAGGTGATATGCTGCAATGCTGCAAAGCAAAAACAAACGAAAAGGGAGATAAAACCCATTGACAATAATGGCTAATGAGACAATAACCAATTTGTTCGTAAGTACAATTTGCACACGTTAAACCATTGCACCACCAATCGGGAAGGGTTCGAGAAGGGAAGAAGCTGCAATACAGCATCCAATTCCGATGGGCCGAATTGTGTGCCCCAGGCACAGGGCACAGTAATCACGACAATAAGCAACGCTAAACAGTATTGCGCAGTATCGGTGATAGTAGGGAACTGGGGATTCTTTTTTTTATTAGAAAGCAAGCAAATCAGTTAAGAAGGCAGGGCAAACGAAGACAATAAGAAGCATCTGAGTCAAACTCGGAATAATATTAGTCGCCAAAAACGAGAAATAGATGTTGTTTGTTTTAGCAAAAGAGGGATGATATCGTTGCAGCATGATATGTTGCAGTGTTTGTGCAACCAGTGGTCGTCAGTATTTGGTCTATTTGGGAAGTTCAGTAAAGTCAATGTTCGGTATTAACTTGCTCAGCGTCGCGGTTCCGAATTTTGGGTACCATTAAAGACATTACAGGGTTTTCCAGGAGTTCTCATAGCTGTGGGACACGTTTTTGACTCTTTCTTACTTGAAATGAACTTAATGTAATGGGAATTGGACTCTTCAGCACCCTTGTTGGACACATCCAATAGGAATTTCCAAGGAGCCTGTCTAAAACGGGTGCCATAGAATCCTATTTCCATAATATGAAGTTCATTTCCGGTAAAGAAAGAGTCAAGGAAGTGTCCCACAGCTGTGAGAATTCCAAGAAAACCTTATAAAATCGTTTGCTTTCCTTTCGCTGTTTGCTTTGAGCGGTACAATACGCGATAATACCATGGAAGCAGGGCAGGGATATACTACTGCAAACTGCAACTGGTTGCAAAAATAAGCAAAAGCCCCAAAAGTAGCAGCGATTGAAAGCATTTTTATTCTATACAATCTACCACTATGGGCATTTAAAACATACCTTACACATATTATATTGGTAGATATACAACAAAACCAACATACAAAATGGTAAATTATTACGAACCAGAACAATATTATTATCATTATTAATATTATTTTTTATTACAACGACTCCGTATCACTCACTCAGCAAAGCATCAATTAGCATATTTATCGACTGTTGTTGCTATTTGGAAGAGTTTTAAGAGACATGGTTAGGGTTAGGGGCAGTGCTACAAAAACATTGTTGGAATATTGTTGCGTTAGGAGTGGAATGTAAAACGGAAAACAAGGTATGGAAAAGGTAAACGATCTAACCAGAGGGCAGTCGCTTTTTAGGTGTTCTCCATTCAGGTGTTTGACAGAGATTCGATTATTTATCAACCCACAAAGGCGCAAAGAGTGTTTGTTATCTACCGCCAAACCCGTCTACCCGATACCACGGCATGTGTATTTTAATGGAATGTTGGAGTGTGTGGTTGGAGTTGCGTTTAATGCTAGCGATGGTTCGCCGTTTTACTAATAGAAAATGTTGTGCAGATGAGCTGCAGTAAGGAATGTTTTTGAAAGGATACATTTTTACCCATCCAAAAAAAAGTGGAATAAAAGAACGCATGACAATAAGAGAGAGATGACACAAACACACAGCTAGCACATTTTGTGCACACCATATCGAGATGAATGTGTTGTATTCACTGTGAATTTTAAAATGGAACAACGCACACAAAAAAGAGATGCAACAATCAAATGCCATTAAACGTTGTCTTGCAACACTGTTTTGCGTTTCAATACAGTAAACTCGTCTATTTACAAACTCGCGTGCTTGCATTGTGTGCTGCTAATTGTTACAGACAATAAATAGGAATTTGTGTTTATTTTTTGCTTCTGTTTTTCTGTATCCCCGTTTTACGTAGGATGTAGAATGAATTTAAAACGGTGTAAAAATTTGATACGTGCTATTGCCACATTACAATTTAAAAAGGGTAGCAATGTTGGTAGCATGGTGCGTACTTTGTACGGCAGGAATATTAAAACATAAAAGTTCTATTTGTGTGTGTTTTTTGTAGACAACAATATAACAAAAAAGGCTACCCACATACACGTGCGTTTCAAAGGACGTGCCAACAGCGAGACAATAAGCACATTGCACAGTGGGTAATCGAGGTTATCGAGAGGTTAGGTAAATCAGTGTGGATACATATTTTTTATAACTAACAACAAAACACACACCCACATATCCACACAGACCCGCAGGGACAATAAACTCGAGTGACGAGTGACGGAAAACAGAAAGTATTTATGGATAAAATGCATTTATAATCCTATCCCCTACTAGCCCTTTAACAAAACTAGTAACGCTAAGAGAGAGAGAGAGAGAGAGAGAAAATACAGAAACACAGAAACTACAGAGTTTAAGGAAGTTTGTGAAGAAGGGCACGTTTAATAATGAACGTTATTACAATAGGAATATTGTCGCCTAGTGATGAAGACTCGTTTTTTTTTTACTCAATATACTCTCCCAACAAAACAAACACTGTTGTTCGTATCAGAGCTATTACTGGACAGCAATGCCACATAATTGTGAATGAGGCGCCACGTGGTGTAATAGTTGTGCTTTCCTTGGACAAGAAGCTTTTGTGGTAGGCATGTGTAGCGGTAGTTGATAGACGTCAGTGTACCAATCTTCCACGGGTTGTTGGTAGGTTTGGTTCCCACACAAATCATCCCGTGTACGCTCATGAATTCATGTAAAAACTGTGTGATGCGTGTGTGCGAGTGTGTGTGTGTGCGAGGGGACAAGGTGCGTAGAATTATGTACAAATTTGAATTAACCATATCCCTTAAGCTTTAGTGAAGGCTACACTTCAAACCTGGGCAGCATAGTATATCGTGAGAGCACAGAATGCCTATTTCGAGACAGAGATGATACAAAGGGAGAAACATTTATATCGAGTGAGGTACAATACACAAAAACCGACACACAAGTAGCCATTAAACAACAACAACAACAAAAGACACACCGAATGATAGAACTTTATCGTAAACTGTAACTTAATGGGCATTAGTCAACCAAAACGACGTCCGCAGGAGAAATAAATACAGAAAGCTACAATTAAATATGCTGTACAAGGTAAAACATGGCACCCAACGGCATAATGGGGTTGTCATAAAAGCCGAACGGTGAAATGAATTTGTCAGCAACACTGGTAAAGGGCGAAGGAGTGTATGTGACTGTGCTTCAAAGGCATCCTCTTTAATATCAGCTCAGCAGCGAGTGTGGTCGCAGCACCATGTCTCCCTTGTTTTATATACACAGAGTCACAACAACTAGAATTAAACCGAATCAAACAACAAACGAGCGACAGTGTAGCAGTGTTTAGGCATAAAACAATACTAATGAAAACAGTTTAAAAACGAATGAACAAAACAAAAAGAAACACACAAACAATAAACTATTTGTAGTTGAATATACGAATGAAAGGGAGGAAAGGGTGAAAAAGAGAGCGCAAAGGTGAAAGAGTGAGTGAAAGGGTACTGGTTGAGCATTGCATTATTTCAAACTATACCTATATATATATATATATCAAATATCATATACAATTCCTGGTATATAGGAATAGAGCAACCTATCTTATGCAAACTACATGGGATGTACTAAGCTGCGCATTAGTGGATAATGGATAGTAGTGAATAGTGTGTTGGTTTTTTGTTTTCTTTTACAAGAATAATACATATGTGGTTCAATTTGTAGCAGTAGCAATTTATCCACTTAACCACCTCCAAACCCGGAACTGGTCGATGTGATGTGTTTATTAAAAGCCACACAACACACACTTTTTGAAACGTCATGACACAAATGTTTGGTTTTGTTGAATGAGTGCAGAAGTACAGCAAGAGATATTAATGTGCAAATTTCAACTGCTTTCTACTTCGGTAGCTACTTAAGAAACTATTGCTATTTTTTTAAATCCAAATTGTTTTATTTAAAATAAACACGGTTTAAGACACATTTAAGTAATAGGCAACAACCGTTCTTAACACAGCTTTGTTGTGCATCTAAGTGATGTCAAACTATGATGTTAGGGTAAATGTTTGGACCGATCATACACCGAAATGCATTACACTCACACAAGATAGTACACCATACAAATAACAACGTTAGAAAATTAAGAAGAAATTATGTTTTTTATCACATTTTCTATTTTTTTTTAAACAAAATAACAACAAATCCTGCTACAAATACAACGCTAATGTGTTCCTCGTGCTTCGTTAGTGATGCATGCCTGTTTGGTAGAGAGGTTTTTTTTCTGTTGTAATCGTACTTGTTGGTGCATTGTACCATACCTAGAGGGCGCCACACACGAGTGTGCATTTATTGCTTAAACGACTGTTTCAAGACAAGTACTGTAGCGCAAAAGGGTGGAGAGGATGAATTTAATCAATTTAAAAGAAAATAGATATAGCCCAACACAGCCAACCACTGAGCGAATACACACACACACACACTATGGAATGGAAGGGAGAGAAACATTAGAAGAAAACAAACAAAACAATATATGCGTGGGTTTCAGCTTTAATAAAACACAACTATGTCATAGAGCAGTTTGTCAGTGAACAAAAGCCACAGCACCAGCAACCCGGTAAACTCGGGCTGGCTGAGCGTGAAGAAAGTGTACATCGCCTGCCTGCAGACAGCACCATTACAATGCACCTACATCAAAATACAATAGTAACGTCACAATGCATGGAGGAATTTAACTCTCCAACCAACAGTAACCAATAGTAGAGGTAAGAGATTTTACACTTAAGTTACTTTACTTCCCTGTAGGAGTTGCTTATTTACAAGTTTAACAGGAATGTTTTTGTTGTAACATTCTAGTACATATCAAGCTAAACCGCAACTGTTTATTCGTTGGATAAGCATTCTAGAACTTTTTTTGTTTATTTTTGAAAGTCAAAAATGTTTGTTTTTTCAACTCCAACAAGCAAACAAATTCACACAAAAATCCCAAACGAGCATTGTGCATGGAGGGAGAACAATTTTTGCTAACACGTATAGAAATATTAAAGTAAAAGATTATATATATGTATATGTATAGTAGGAACTATCACTACCACTTCCATGTTCTAGCAGCAACTAGTAAAACAAACAACCTGTAAACACGCAAACACCCCCCGACACACACACACCCTAACTATTATTCCTGCGAATCAAATAGAGAGAAAAGAAAATGATAGATTTTATGTATTTCTTCATATACAGAGAGACAAGCATATCTTTTTAAATAAACAAACAAAAGAAAAGACAAGATCGTAAAATTTAAAATTGAACCTATACATATATAAATATACTGCAGGGGTCGCTCGCGCGTAGAAGCAGAAACCCTTTCCTAGCCGTTTCATAGTGTAGCAGGAGTGGCAGAAGGAGCAGCATAAGGAGCAGGTGGTTTTGTCCTCATATAACCGTGGCGCATACAGCACATTTATACACACATACATATATCGCTGTCCTATATTGGCCACAGTATTAGAGTACGCACTCGAGACAAAATGTCGCATAAATTTAAAGTAAAAGGATTCACCTATAGAGGCATATTATATCTGTCATACAGAGCCATAGGAGAAGAAGATATTCCAGAGCAGGGTAATCAGTTGTGGTGAACGCAGTCATTACAGAGCAAACTTGCCCAAACTCTTTGTGTTGTGTTTTGAGCGAGCAAGGTTTCGGTTTAATTTTTTTAGCGATGTCCGGCATCGAAACCTGAAAACCCGTTTACGTCTAGGAGGGTAAATGTAACTGTTAAATAAGGCCTACGTTTGTAACAGACAAGAGCAAAACAATTAACAATTGTATAGCTTATCTGCACAAAGGCACACATACAGAACGCTAAAACAAAGTCAGTAGTAAGTTAATTATTTGTTCATAATAAAACACGCCGTCAAAAACGCACACATACATTTAATGTTAAGCCTAAACCCATTTGAACCATGTAATGAATTCGCAACCATGTTCGCCTCACAGTGAAACGATCCAACCGGTCAACAGCTAAACAAATATGTGCTCAGTGTACACATTGTTGTGCTTTTTTTCTATCAGAACAAATAGTAACAGCGGCCATGTCATCACTAAACCCACACAGTTAGCACTATGTACTAGGCGCCTCCATACGCACGAAAACGGCTGTGTATTGCAGTTTACAGTTTTAACAGTTTTCTAGCACTCGCTTGCCTAGTAGAAACTAACCGTACAGTCGCCACAAATAGCAAAACATAACCGCAATATAATACTTTATGTGTGAGCCGCATCTTTTCCGTATTACGTTGCAGTATAAATGCGCGATTAAGTAATTGTCCGCATCAGAGTGTGTTGATGCGGAAGGTACAGTAGCGTACGAGTTTGTAGCGAAAACGAACTTTTCGAATTAAAAAGAAGACATAAGCAAGGTCAGTTAAGCACCCTCGTGTCTCGTAAAGATTGCTGTAGCTGTGAGAGTTGCGCGTGTGTTTGTACTTCTATTGCAGGGTTGCCCAGACAGTTTTCAATGTGAACAGCATTATTCACTGTTTGTGAGATGTTTTTCATCAACTGTCACATATTGAATTTGCGACACAAATAATCAGCTCATGCTAAGCAGGCAAAACAAAACGCCTATCAAAAAGAATCCAAATCATGGCATGTTGAAAATCATGTGGAAGAACTGAAACACTATTGCAAAGAAAATGAAACAAGTGAACAATGCTGTTCACATTGGAACTCCATAACTCCGGAAACGCAGTATTTTATTTTTTGTAATGCATTTCAATGTATTCACCACAGCACAGGTTTAAAAGTGTGCAACAAAAACTACCCAGCGGCTACAAACAAAGCAAATTCAGTGTTCAAAATTGTTCCCACAGCCGCCAGAGTTCGTGTAGCGAGACAGATATCGAGAGTAGTTGGCAGACATTTTCAACCACCCATCCGAGGAGTGAAAGTGAAATGGATATGATGGTAACATTATGCATGCATCATTTCCGTACTATATTTTGTGCTACGTTAAATTCCATAGTATATCAACATCAGCTCGATTAGTGTAGGGTGTTTGCTCTGAAAAATGAAGCATAATAAGCTAATAGATGATATTATCGTTTGGTTTTTTATTGTAAAAAAAACTTCGCTACCTAATTCCGTTTAGATGAAAGAAGTACACATACAGAGAAATGTAGGAAAGGCTGCAAGCACAGAACAATTATGTTTCTCTTGTATTTTGTATGGTGTGTAAGTGGTTGTTCGACCCATTGCTCGTAAAGTACCCGTGTCAATTTTAGAAAAGTGGGAACGTTCCCTCTGCCCCGCGTGAGCGCCCCACAATTCCCCGGCTGGACCCGGCACAAGGAGGTGGAAGGATAGGAGGAAAGATACAGGAGGATACATACTATTTTTTAAAAAGCAAAAATTATCACCACCGCCATCGAAGCTACTCGTTTTTTAGAGCAAGCTCAGTATGAATGTTAGAGCTCAGCAGGTATAGACAATAATCGATGTACGCAGTCGCCGTTCCTAAGCAGCGCGGCCAGCAGGAAAGAGAAAGGGGGTTTGCGCCGACCAGCCGTGGATGTATGTGTGTGTGTGCGTGTGTCGGTGTGTGTATCACTTCCCTACCTAGTGCAAGGCATCTTATGTACGAACCACGAAAGGTTTTCAACTTTAAATTAGACGAGTGAAAAGGACAATAATCAATTACGAACTCATTGCCGTTTACCTATTTAAAGTAAAACAAAAAACCAAAAGAGAAGACATTCACTGTTCATGAGGTGTGTAGCTACAATCATTAAAAGACAAAGACACACACACATACACACACGTAGAGCAACCAATTTAAAATCCCACGTTGCGTTGATGATGATAATGATGGGTTGGAAAATGGGGAGCAGGAAGGCACGATTGACGATAATGTAAGCAAAACAGGGACGGAAATTTATCCTCCAACCGAAGGGTGTGTAGTAGTTGCGTTAGTAGGCTCGGTCACATTGGACCGGCAGAGTAGGCTGCTGTGTAAGAGTGTGTTGGTTTTACGCCACCGTAATGTAACTAAATAGAACGATTATATACATGCATACAAAATATATACACATATATAGACACACACACACATACACACACTCCTTCATGTAAAACGTACGTTGAGGGTAAAAGCTAAATGTACATGTGTGTGTGTGCGTGTGTTGCCAAAATGAATTCACGATATGAGGGAGGCAAACCCTCTAAATTAGTCCTTAACCACACTCCCCTCCTCCACTTCCAAAGGAGCGTGCGGGACAGTGCGGCACACTCTCACCCACACCCACACACACACACACTCCAGAGATCGCTGTATACAACGTAAAAAAGAAAAACTTTAAATGCCGCAACCAGAAAATGCGAGTAACACACAAATAAGATGTATTTAAAGTTAAAAACAAACCAAAACAAACGCCATCACCGTAAAATGAAAAAAAAACTAACTGAAATATGTGCAATGACAATAGACACGAATCAATTGAAAACCAGAAACTAAAGAAAAATAAAATTGTAGAACGCTTTTTATGTAAGAAAAATCAAACCTGGCGGTTAAAGCTGGGGTTCGTGAGTGTGTTTTCTTGATGTGTTGGTTAGAGACTGAAGGAAAAATGTGTCCGAAAAATCTACCATGAGCTGGAATATCTAAGTAAGCCATGTGGATGTAGGATAGGGTAAATTCAGGGGGCGTTTGTTCAGGGCTGTCACACTGTATGGGAGATCGTTGAGATACGATCGAAGCAGCAAGCCATGATTCTAGCAAATATTTTGGATCGACAAAGCTGATGCCATTTTCTATGATTTTGGTAAATGTATCGAACATTGGTAATGCATAAAATTAAGCCATCGATGACTGTCGCTTCAACCTTCTTCCGCAGCAATCCCCCACGTCGTAGAGCCCTTTCTTGTTTTTCTTTGCTATGGCAATAAGGACACAACGTTCGTAAAGCGGGTTCAACTGCACACGGTTTCTCGAACGATTTATTCTACACCCAGTAACACGTTACATTTGCACCTCTCTTCCTCTGTACTATCCCGTGGCACACTCTATTTATCCGGAATAGATTCAAGACCCTAAAAGAACAACAAAACAAACATTTAAGCAAGCATCCCTCTAGAAGGAAAACTCTCAACTCTGAAGCACTCACGTTGCACTGGTACGGGTTGCCGGTCAGTCGCATGTCCCGGGTGTACATAATGCGGTCCCATCTTTCATCCGTATTGCGCCGGTATGCCTACAAACAATTAGATTGGAAAAACATTTTAATGCTACCACTTCCAACGCATCTTTTGCAAGCATCCCAAAAACCGGGACCTGGTTATGTAAAAGCCCCAACAACAAACCAAAGCAGCAACACGGCGACAAGAGACGGCGCACGGCTTTACTTACATTGTCCAGCGTCAGCTTGTGCAGTCCGTACAGCGCAAACCCGGGCACGGACAGGACGGCCGTGATGATTCCGAACGAGGGCAGGATTTCGAACCACATTTTGTGTTTTGATTGCAAAAGTTACACCAAAACTGCGTGAATCCAGCCAAGTGGGCTGAAGATGTTTTTCTTTTCGTCTGTCAAAGCGCTGCTGTCACACCGTCAGCCCAAGGTGACTAGAGAGCGATGCCCAAGGAACAGTGACAGGTACATGGAGCCAATTTTAAGCGTTTCCTACATTGGTTCAGCAGAGACACAAACCCAGGGGACAAGCCTTATTAATTCAAAAAAGGCCTGAATAAATATTAAAACGGCTGTATTGAAGAAAAAGCGCAGCGTTCACGTGAACGAAGGAATGATCAATCCCACATCACTTCAGAGGAAATATAAAAAAAAACGAACACACATCAAATTTAGTTTCTCGATTCTCATTTATTCCATCATAATAACGAACTTGTCTTGTTCTTTGTGTTCTAACGGATTTTTGTTGTTGTTGCTGTTGTAATAGTATTATAACACTTCTTGTCTATCCTCCCCGCTTCGGTATTATTGTTTATCAATCAATACTATCTGCTACAGCTCTATTATTATGTTGTCTCACTTATGTTTCCACGCTGTAAACGCACGTCCCCTCGGACTGTTTTCCTTTAGGAATGTTTACAGTTTGCAGGCTGTCTGTGTGTTCTGTGTCTCTGTAACCGTATTTCTTGTATATGTGTATAATGCCATCTGATGTATGTGCGTTTGGTTGTATTTGCTTGTGTCAAATTCGCATATTTCTTGGTTTTTTTTTTCTTTTTGTCTTCACGAATGGGAATAGGGTGGGCTGGGTTTTGTTAGTGTGTTCTGGATCAGGAAGGGCGAGGGTGACACTTCGTATGCATGAGTGTTTGTATATATGATATATTTATTTCAATATAATAATATTTGCTCTTGTCTTGTTGTTGCGTTTTCATTTACCTAATATGCATTGTATCTGTTGTATAATTCTAATGGCATTGCTACCCGTTCGCACCACACATTTTCGAGCCGCACATGGCGAGCTCTCTGTATCTTCAACAACGCATTCTGCACCACAGTCGTCATGTGCGCTCCGTTTCTTTCCCTATGTTGTTTGCACTACTCTTACACTATTATAAGTATTTCACTAGTTTCTTTTGTATGTTTCTTTTACTTTTACACTAAATGAGATACATCGTACTGCACAATGCGCATCGATTATTCGCGCACTGCGTACGAAATAAACGCTATCCCCACCCGTTCGATGAAGTTTCATCAACAATTCCTTTGTTTGGTTGTATTTGGTTGGTTTTTGTGTTGTTCTTGTTAGTTTTTTTTTGCGTGTTTGCGTTTCGCTATTATATGGTATCGCGCGGCCTGCCCCGCTATCTGGCAAATACGTTACAGTAAATGGCATCGCGAAACACGGCCTTAGCACGTGTTCCGCTTTTTAAATCTTAGCATAACGAGTCCTTCGCTTCGCGCGCGTTTGTGTATGTGTATGTACTTCCGCTTACCCACTACTTCAGTTATGGCGATCAATGACGCTAATAAAACAATCGTTCTATGAACACACGCGCACACACGATCAGAACGAAACTGTAACAAGCCCCCTCCCCGGCTACATATATCATTTTGCTTTACCACAACTACTACCACTACCACACCACGCTCTATGCTACCCGCGCGATTTTCATTCGAGAGGAGTACGATATTTCTTGCACGCGCGTCTTCTGCACTTCGCTCGTTTTATCGTCGTAAAAACATGACTATGGTGCGCCCGTGCCTTAGCGCTTCACGCCGAACAGGTTCGGTATGGATTTGATCTTCTTCTTCGACCCGTTCAGATACTCCTTGTACATGTCGGAGCGCAGGTAGCGTGAGTAGGAGTCACTCTTCATCAGATGGTACACGTGGGCGGCGGCCACATCGAAGCACCAGCGGTTCGGCGGTGCCGCACTGCTTACCGCCTCCCGGGCCAGCTCCATCGATTTCGAGTCCACGTTCACCGGGCACGGCGCGTCTGGGGCGAGAAACTCCAGGTATATTGCATGGGCCGCCTCTTTCACTTTCGATTGCGGTTGTGCCTTCATGCTCTGTACCGACTCCCAGAACCTGTGGATGTAGGAGGAACAAGCCGGACACGATTTTAATTTGGAGGACGATTATTACAGCACAGGCCTAGCACACAACGCCGGCGGGCTTACTTGAGGTTTTCCCCACTAAATTCCTTGTCCAGAAACTTCGAAAACTGTTCCCGTCCGACGGGATCGTTCAGAAGTTCGCGCAAGCTAAAGCCCCACCGCTTGACGCGCTTTAGCGATACGTCTTTGCTGCAAAGGGGGGGGGGAGTGAAGCATAATTAATACGTGCTTTTGGCTGATTGGCGTCGGATTAGTACTGAATGGCTTTGCTGGCTTGACACTTACGCAGTTCGATCGGCGTCCCACATCTCGGTATTGTCCGTGATCCAAGGGTTCGGTTGATCTGGCGGGTTCAGAAAGCTATCGTACTCATTGTATTGCTCAAAGTATGAAGTGTAGCTGAAACGAAACGAAAACAGAAACAAACAATGTTAATGCATATTTAACAACAAAAAATAAATACTACAAATAAGCAAGAAAAGTATTTAAAAAAAATAAACAAGGCAAGGAAAATTTGGAAACAGAAGCATAAACATTGATCCTAAAAAAAATAAAACTAAAAACAGAAGAAGAAAACAAAAACACAATAAGAAAGTCAAAATGGTTTTGCAAACGAAAACATTCCCAAAATGCACTCGATAGCTCGATCCCTCTCTCTCTCCCTCTCTCTCTCCATGCGACACCAACTTACGATTCGGCCACTTTGGAGATTTTGATCGTGCGTCGCTCGAGCTTTAGCTTCAGCAGCTTTATCTGGCGCGTCAGCTGCTCGACCGGGTTGCTATTGCCGGCCGTACCGGACGATCCCGAGCCCAGGCTGGAAGCGCCGCGCCGGTACGCCTTCTTGATGTCCACCTCGGTCGTGTTGACGCAGCCCGGCATTGGCCGGTGCACGTCCCAGAACGCACGCTCCTGCGAGTCGAGCACCTTGCGCTCGAGCTTGTCCCGCTTCTTGTCCACCTTGCTTTGCGCTTCCGCCTGCATGAAGATGAACTCCCACTTGCGGGAGAACATCTTCTGCAGCTTGGCCAAATTTTCCGCCTCATAGTCGGCCAGCTCGAGGCGCGTCTTGTTCTGCATCGTTCGCTTGCACAGGTACACGGCGTAGTCGGTGTTTTCCGGCTCCCAGCAGTTGGAGGGCCAGAAGTAGGGCGTCTGGAAGCGGTAGAACGTGCCGTCGTTCTTCACCGTCAGCTGGTGGTCGTCGATCGGGAACAGATACCCGTGGGAGGCGAGCAGGTGGGCCAGATGCAGCGCCTCGTTCACGTCGTCTATGCTGAGATTCTTCATGATCCACGCTATCAGATCGGCACCAGTGAATACGGACGGTACTTTGCTCATGAAGGCTTTGATGGTGCGCACCGAGACGCCGCCCTCCTCACCCTGCATCCGCTCGACGATCGCTTCCATCTGCGAAGCGAA
>SIXB01002444.1:0-28283 GCA_007018985.1 Anopheles bwambae | reverse complement strand
TGTCACGCCATAAAACGGCACAGGTTTTGGCCCCAAAATTCTACCAAACCGGAGGGTAATAAATGTGCCGTTTGATGGCTCAACTTGTTTCATCGATCGCAGAGCTTAACGATGCACCAAATCTTGGATGGTATGCTGATTTGTTTTGTTCAATATTTCAAGGCGGGTTTTATTGGCAAATAATGTGTCATAGTAAAAAAGAACTTCACAAAACAACATTCTAATTTCCGATTAACAAAACTATTCAGACACAAATGATCGATCTACACCTGCGTAGTGCGCTCTTCCTTCCGAATCTCAACTACCGGGTTCAACCCCCCCGTGCTCCCCGTGGGTCAAGTGTCAAGAATAGCTGCATTTCTACCACATTTGGCAACACGTTTCGCGTTGTTGCGTTTTGATTCACACTCTACCGCATAAAAGATAAGCCTAAGCGGAGCTATGCTGCTTGCCGGTAACGCGTGTCTTTCCCGTACTTCTCACCAAAAATGTGCGGCAAAAGATCGAAATAGGTGTCGCAAGACCTTACCACCGCCGGTCGACAAGGTGTCGAATCCGAGAAGGGAAACCTTTCGAGCCTAACGGATTTCAACGCAGCGTGTGAGCGCAACATCGCGTTGAACAACAATCGAAGCATATCGCTGGAAGGATGGGATGGAGAGCTAGAGGTGTTTTCCTTGCAGCTTCTCCGATAACAATTAATCACCGCTGCGTGGCTGTGAAATCAGACCCGCGGAAGGTGAAGAATGCATGCAACAGTACAACACTTCCGAAATCCGAAGCTACCGGACTGGCGTCCAGTCCGGCGCGCGCTGCTTTACGATGAATTGTGCCCCATTTGTCACGATTGCACCTCGGAACAATGTGTGCAAAAGGTGCATTTTAACACCTCGCGCCGATACGCATCTAGGAAGCGCCGATGGCGAACAGGTGGAAAGTTATTGCTGAGAATACTTTTAATCGGTTTCATCACGTTCGTGTACAGTTTATCACATTTGCATCTGTGCCGTGTAATTGTAGCATATGCAATCAGAAGATAAGTGTGTGTATTAGTGAAAACATGCATGTTCTACTTTTTGTGTTACAAACAATATTCATTTCAATAAAATGTACAAATATTTTTAATTATTCAATGTGGCACGGCATATTGCAGGAATAAATAAAATTGGCTTTTCTTCAAAAACTTAGTTAATCAATCTCAACTAGAAATCCATCGCATCTGATACCTCTTCTTATTCCAATCACGTCTATTACGCTCATCTTCATCATCGAAAGATCCCTTCCTGATCGCACCGCAGCACAAGCACCCCTCTCTAAAGCTCATTACTTCTTGTCGTCACCGACACCGACGTCATCAAACTATGCAAAAACGACCACATCACAAACACCCATACACAATACAGACAAGCGGTGGTCGGAAAAGTGGTCGCAAGCGGAGAGGGATTGTGGTAAAGATGCGCCACAGGCTCCACTGCTCCACGCACTCGGTGGGGTCGTCGCTTTTCATCGCCGTTAGCGAGCCCGAAACGAAGTTGTCGAGAACTGCCGAACATTGCAACCCAACCAAAACGTTCTGGACCGTCGCCCGGGTAACAGGTCACAGGTGTTTGCGGGTATCGTGCACTATTCCGCAAACTCTAGGCTAATGGATGGTGTGAAGAGGTCAGCCTAGTAGTGCTAGTGGATGGATGTGCTGAAACTGTGTGCGAGTCAACAGAATTGGAAACAAGTTATGCTAGTGCTGTGATACATGATTATGAACAGTGTTTGAGTGGACTGCTAGCCAAGTAAAAGTGAATAGTGTTTGAGCTATAAAGAGTAACTAGTGTTGTAAGAATAGTGAAAGCGAAAGTGATATTATTCCGGCTTCATAATGGAGACTAAGGTTTTGGTAAGAAGTTCTCCAGTGTTTTATTGTTATTACACACACTTTTTTGATCCCAAAAATTATCTACTTTTCCTAAAAACCACAAACAAAACGCCGCCTGTTTATCAATATTTATCTTCTCACAAAATGTGTGTGATTTATGCAAATCAAAGGCGTTATTAAATCAATCATATGAGCCCTCTTAAGTTCATCGCATTCACACGTGGCCAATTAAGGGAGCCACATACATAATTTTTACGATCATAATTCTCTACCCTTTCGATGGTTTTGGTGCTGTTGTTTTTTTCCAAACACTCCTAAAACCCTCAATTGCTGTTTATTAATACAACCTGCCCCAGCCCATCACCAGTCTGCTCCTCAGTGCTCATAAAACGAACGTGCGCGCCCACGATCATTTGAACCCCAATGCTGTACGGCTCTCGAACGTGTCAACGGTTCATTTGGACAGTTCCTCAGTGCCGCAGAGGCAGATGGTAGTAAACAAATTTACATAAACTACAATTTGCACCTGTAAATAGCATTATTCTTCATCTTGGGGCGCTTGGGGCTCGGTGGCATGCTCTTGACAAGCAGTACATGATGAGATTATACCCATTCGTCAACCGTGTGCGATCAGGGTGCAATGAAAACGAAACCCTCCCTTCTTGTTGAGCTGTGGAATTCCATATCTTTTCCAGGAGAGGAATCAAGGCAGATCCGGGTGCAAATAGACAGCATGTTACGCCATACAAATAGATAAATCAAATAGGAAGATGTCTGCTAGAATCTGCAAAAAAGTACGGAAATGAAATTATTTATTTTGAAGTTGTTTTATTCCTTATTAGAAACCATTTTAGTTAGTTTATTGAAAATTCCCGTTACTTCAGAATTAAAAGACTACAACTAAGGTCTCTGAAAAGCCTATCAGAATCTCAAACTGTGCCAACCGGACACGCTAGGAAGCAGGGATAGCAAGAATTGGGCAAATATTTGACAAACAACGCATTGCCGGGTGACTTCTGTGATTGCATCATACGGCAATTTTAATGATTTTTTTTTCTCTCGTCAGTACCTCCCATCAGTGCGTGTTATTTGCGTGTTGGTTTGCGAAAACACAAATTTGCAAGCAGCACGGTAGGCAACGCGGCCAAGACAAGCAATGGGATTTGCATGGTATGGTATTATTACCAATGGTGAAATAGGAGCCCAAAATATGACCAGTTTTGCACGAAATTCGCTTCATGACTTCATGTTCTCTACTCGATAGTATATTTAAGAGCAAATCAAAACAGTAAATACATTAGAAATGCATCTGCAAGTACATCCAACAGCGCTGGCAAGCAAACTAGAGCACCCGGAGTGTGTTTGATCAAGCAATTGGCGCACAAACGCCATGTGCGCTATATCATTTTCACGAGCATCACTTCACACCCAAACGCCTCGGCATCATTGCCAGTGTGGCGGTTACGGCCGCTCTGTCTGACCTTAAACGATCTTTATCGATCGATAACAATGCGAATGCGATAGTGACATTGTTGCAACAATGCCCGTTTGCAGTGAGGTTCCGTGACATCTGTCGCGTAGTAAAAGGACCCGCGGATGAAGCCATCGCTAATCCGCATTCGGTTGTGCCTTTGCCTTCCCGAAACGGCGACAAAAACGCAAACCCCCTTCGAGATGTGAAATGTCATCTTCGCTCCAGGCTCACGAAATGTGCAACCAGCCGCGGTGTGCAACGATACGCGCCGACCTAGCGCACCGTTCCATTCATCAGTTCGCGGCAGATCATATCACCGATCGAAACGATCGATCGTCTTTTCCCGCTTCCCTTCCCGGCCTCCCGGGGATCGACTCTCAAGATCGTGTTTAGCATATGCACATAAATATCAGCACCCTCAAGCCTGCTACCCAGGTGTGGAAAGTGGGAGGAAGATGCACACGTTCAAACAACGATAAGTACACACAATGATACCGCGAGCGTGCGCTACGCGGCACTTACTACCACAAGGGAGAGAGACAGGGGGACAAACCTCTAATCCCCAGAGACGACCATTCCAGTCTATATCGCGGCGGTTTAGTGGTCGTCATCAGCATGTTCTTTTCCCTTTCGTTGGAGGAGAGA
Organism: Anopheles bwambae; assembly: GCA_007018985.1. Taxonomy (NCBI): domain Eukaryota; kingdom Metazoa; phylum Arthropoda; class Insecta; order Diptera; family Culicidae; genus Anopheles; species Anopheles bwambae. The sequence continues at coordinate 24,294 of SIXB01002444.1, read as the reverse complement.
TGAAGAGACACGATCCGATCGCGTCCATCATCGACACCTTCAGCGGCGCGCGCAGCCCTCTCTCGGATGCAGCAGCAGCACCAGTGACATCGGCGTTGCGCGCGCGGCGGCTCGTTAGAGTTAATTATTCACAAACAGCAACTACTGGACCGAGCCCCGTTCAAGGGTGAGGCTACATACGTTGGATGTGCTGGCTCTGGGTTAGGGTGCTAGTGTGTACGACCGAACACAGAGTCGGGGAGAAGATCGTGATTTCTTTACATGCCGGAGATCAAGAACGAAGATGTACGATCGCGAATGGAGATGCTTGTACAAATAGATTTCGTTTCGTTTCCAACTCCAAACCAGGGACTATATGTGCATATAGTAATTGCATTCATAATTTTAATGTGTTTGTTTGCATCTTATTTACCACCCTTTCTTCATTGATGTACTGAAAACTTACACACTCGTCAAATTCAAAAATGTTTTCAACTGTAGTGAGATTGAGTCTAGATAAGATTCGATCCAACGCCCTCTTTTATGTGGAGCCGCACACTTATCCACAGCACCATCAGAACTTTCTCGAATATCGACGCAATTAAACAAACAAAAATGAGTTATAATTAGCCGTCCATTACTCAACAGTTCCCTGTAATCTAATATGTCCGAGATCAATCTTCGATTCTCTGCTTCTACCAACCCAAATCTAAACATCATCACCTAACAAATTATGTGATAGGATTAAATTTGAATCAATAAACCATTTCGTCGATTTAATAGCTCACACGATAACGGTAGCGTTGGCGATCTATCGACATCAAAGTTCATCACTAGCCCCATAATCCTCCAAGCTCTATTAACGCAGCCATCCCCATTACCGCCCGTAATGGGTTAACATGAAATTGGCCAACTACCGAAAGATTTATGTGCAATACATATTCAACACCGACCGATCGAAGATGATTGCCACGGTTTGCACCCCGTTCTGTCGCTGCGTGACTCACTGCCCTGTCACGGTACGGCACCTGTGCGCATACATTCTCGCTTATGTCATTCGCAGGTTCGATTGGATTCCGGTGCTATCAGCACGCATGCGGGGTAGGCCCGGCCCGGGAGTTCAGGGTGAGATCTTTATGAACTTTTCAACCCACGTCCGAAAAACCGCTTCCTCGCATCGCCGCTGCTGCTGCGGTGTGTCTCACGGCTATAAATCGAACAACGTTTTATTGACAGCGACCACCCCGGCGGGTCAACCTTAACCCGATCGATGGTCGTTTGGAAGATAATTTTATCAAAAAACGCATGGAAAGATTCACTAATAAAGTTGGAGAGTTTTCGGGCTAGAGAATTGATGCAAACTGCAACAAACTCCTTTGAGATGAAGATGTTTTGCATCACTGCCCGCGGATCGCCCGAATCAAATGGGCAAGATCACATTAACTTTTGCACTTTTTAGTCAACCGACCGGTAAGGCTATCGGAATGTTTGGGAACGAGCGAATTGAGTCGCATGAGAACGAAAACGAAATGATGAGTTGTTTAGTTTTCCGTATGGTAAAGACCACATCTTGGCAAACAAATCATCTAGCCTAGCCGGACTGCGCGTTGTGGTGAGCGATAATGGTGATAGCCACACTTTCCTGTTGCCGTAAATGGTGCGGACAACACCAGGCCATGAAGAGGATACAATAACGCATCTTCGTGCGAGTCAAGCCCATTATTACCAACGCTAGCCTAACCTGTCTATCAACGCGTTTTATTTCAGATAATCATCCTGCTGCTCTTAACGATGGTGCGTGCCGCGTCCAAATACTACGACGGTCCGATACGCCCGTACGAGTTCGGCTTCAACATCGAAGGACATCAGCACAGGAAGGAATCTAAAGGTTTGCTGAAGATCCCCGTCCAACACTGCTGATTGCTGATCTACCGCATTGTTTTCCCTTCTCCCCTGCATACTATTTTGTTTTGCAGATAAAAACGGAATCATTATGGGCGAGTTCGGGTTCATTACGGCCGACAATGTCTATCACGTCACGGTGTACGCGACCGATGCGGACGGCAACTTTAAGATTGTCAGCATGAAGAACTATAAACTCGGACCAACGACACTGCCTCCTCCTCCTCCTCCACCACCATCGCCACCACCACCCATCACCACCACTACACCCGCCCCGACGACTACCTCAACCACACCGCAACCGTTCCGCATAATCACCACCGCCAAACCGATCGTCCCGCTGACCACGCCGAAACCCTCCAGCGTGGCCACCTGCTCGGGATGCAAAATCCCGGAACCACCGGTACCGTCCACGCAGCCCCCGCTGCCCGAAACGAGCACCCTGTACGTGCCACCGTTTAAAATCGTCAACAAGAACGACCTTGAACCGGTGGGCGGAGGTAAAACAACGCCCGGTTCAATGGTCACCACAACGGCCCGGTCGGTCAGCGGGCCGGCCGAGCCACCGGCCGATGTGCCCCAGAAGCTGGTCGAATCGAAGGGATCGAAGGAAGGGTCGGAGCGTCAGCAGCAGGGTGGAGGGTCGGGCACGAGCTCAGCTGCAAACGCAACTGCTGGGAATCGGAGCGAACCGAGGAAAGAGCCGAACAGATCGAAGGAGCAAACGAGCGGCGAACGAAAAGCGCCTAAAGGTATGCAATGTGCAGCACATCATTTAAAATCGAGGAAGCTTTATCGACTAAGTCGACATACGCTTGGGAATTTACCGTTTGCAGCACTCATAGATACTTTTAATCACATTTAAACACTTTTTCATGATGTTTACGATGTTCTTCCCATTTCAGAAGATCAACCTCAATCACACTCCCGCTCGGAGGCAACGAAAAAGGACGGCCCTGGGTTCACAGGCACCGATAAGGACGATCCGATGAAGCTGATCGAGATACACACTGCCAACATGATCCAGCACATCCTGAACGGGCTGCTGTACCGGTTCAACTACACCGCCGGCTACCACGGCCACCACGAGCAGGGCGACCGGCAGGGCAATAAGGAGGGCGGCTACTATTCGATCGGGCGGGACGGTATCCGGCGCGGCGTTAGCTATAAGGCGAACGAGTTTGGCTACCAGCCGCACATCAAGTTCGAAAAGGTCAGCCCGGAGGAGACGCCCCGCGAGGAGACGGAAAAGCAGGCGGGGTTGAAAGGGTTCGACTTTAAGTGGTTTTACGGTTCGTAATGGGGTTTTGTATCCCGATTCCTTTTTTTAACTACTAAAAATACTCAACTCGATCTTGTGTGACGGGAAAAGGAATATTAAAACACTGCCTCCCTCCCATTCGTAACAGTCCTCTGCCACAGGTGATTGTATCCTTTTTGGAAAGTAAAGTAAGAGTGGTTAGCAAATGTAAATGTAAAACCAGGATAAACGTAGGGAGATAACCACTGAGGATGGAGCATTCAAAAGCGAGAAGAAATGAATGTAAGACAAAACACGCGCTCTGTTTCATATGTTTAACGCTGCGATATGCTAATAAAAGTGATAGGAAGGTAAGCCTTCAGTAACAAACTGGTTGGTGTGCTTTCGTCCAAGGTTTCGTCCGAAAATACATTCCAAAAAACCAGCCCAAAGTCCGGTTGTTTGCTGAATTGCGACTACTTTTACTGAACGCAAAATAGCTTTACGTCCAAGGTGATAATTTTGACACTTACTACATACTAATCACTCAAAGTCACTCTGTCACTCAGAACGCAAATTCCCAAAGATGCAATTGTGCATCATTCCCGTTTCCCAGCTACAATCGACACCATATTTGGCCGACTGTTGATTGGTTTGTTAGTCATCGCCCGCACAAATGCTCATCGCCACAAAAGACACAGAATGAAAGCAAACACTCCGTTCGTTGCTCTCGTCCAACGGGAGAACCGATAATTAGTATCCAAGAATGGAACCAGCCCACTAATACGACTCACATTCTGCACGTTCATTGACCATGACAGTGACACTGCGGCAAGGTAACCGTAAAAGGAGACGCCCACGCCGGTTTGTTTCTCTTCCCGAAAGAAAAAAAAACATCAAAAACAAAACCGTTTAAGAGGACAGGAGATAGTTCGCGGCACAATGGACACAATGTAACCAGATGAACTGTTCCAAGAGGAATTATTCCGACGCCATTGCCGAAACTGATGTCCCCAAAAACCAGCCAGCGGAATGGATACTGACTGGATAAGATAAAGCTGACAGTTTTGTTGAACTTTATCCCATATTCCGACTTTTCGTCGGGCGACCGGGTCCATTTCTGCCACTGTTCTGGAAGCGGGAACATTCAGCGGAGTTACGTCAGCCGAAACGAATCGGATCAATAATCGGCCAAGCCAGGACATGGGCCAAGCTTCCGCGAGCTCAAGAGCTGTCTTGCGAAGGAACAAATGGCGCAGTTCTGTGACTTTGTGCAAACCCCTTTGGGACGATCAAAGCTCAAACTGTCAGCGGCATGAAATTGTAGCGCCCGCACTCTCCTGCAGCAGGGTCAGCTGAGCGTGGGCAGTGAGCGCTGGCTGGCTGGAGGTAGTTAGTGTTGTACACATGCGTAGGATTTGTAGTTCAACCTGTGTGTGTGTACGGAAACATTCCACCGAACCGAAAGGGGGTCCGTCAGCATCCAGTGCCTTCGGAGGTGTCAGTCGCCCCAAAAGAATGGATTCAATCGCGATTGGAACTTGTCGGGACAGGCAGATATGGACAACGGCCCGGTAAAGTGGTCCCAGGAGACACACACCGGAGCTAGCAAGAATTGACTGGTAGTAGAAGCGTTACAAATGGTTTGGCTTTTGCCCTGTAAGTGTCATATCGGGGTTTGTACTGAAACACCACCCACATTGGGCAGTAATTTTTCTCCCCCAGTTGACCAGACAGTTGTTCCCGTCCCGGATCTTGCCGAGCAGCGCATAAATCGAGCAAGTTCTGCTGCAAGATTAATAGCTCTAGTTCCGTCTAGTGTTGCTGATAACCCTTGCAGCCTTTATGTACTAATGTGTAAACTATTTTGCTGTGCTTTTTTGCATAAAATTGCACGCTCCACACCATAGCGCAAATTGTCCTCCATTTATTATAAACCACCACAAATTTAGGTCATTTACGCACGCCGTAGCTTCCTGTCAAGGTACAAAGCCGCCTTTCACAGCGCGACTTTGAACCCTGTCCCTGTTGCACGGTTGCCAGCTGGAAGTGTTTCCCTTGTTTTGCGCTCATGTCGGTAGCCGGTAATGTCTCACTCATGTGCCGATGGCAGCGGATTGGCGAACCCGAGGTACGCACTCATCATACTTGAGGCCATTCTCAGCAAACGGTAAATCACCATGTTCACTGGTACTTCAGCGCTGTTTGTTCTGTCGTTGAAAGTGCTTCCTTCGCCTGCGTAACGAGAGCAGTAGTGCATTGCAGAAGTTGGAGATCGTTCTAGATAGATGGCGTGAGAAATTTTCATAATTATTTACTTTTACCCAACGGAAGCTGACAGAAGGATGTAGAACAAGCGCAGAATAAACTGCAACGATCATCGATTAGCATTGGAGTTGCACGCTCGCATGAGGTCACCGAGCCCGCGCTCGATCGTACGCGGCTGAACCCCGCCCGGCGTTCGTCATCACCACGTGCCTCGGAGATCAGTTTTTTACTCACTCCCTTTTGGTGCTTCGCAATCGATATGTTGGTCGTTCGCACTCCCCTTTTTTTCAATTCACCAATAATTACCGTCCAAAGAGCGGGGGGCGACAAGGGTTTCGTTTTTTTTCATTAATTTGTTGACAAGCGAGCGGGATGTCGGGGAGGGCATGTCGGGTTGCACCGGCATATGAAATATGCATCGAGCGTTTAATATCATGGCCAAGGCTAAGCCCGTTCAGCACCATCGAACAAACGACCCCAAACGACAGTCCACAGGCGCGTGGTGGTGAGGCGCGATAGTGCGGGGAGCATAGGTGGTCGGCGCTGAATGCTTCCGCTTATGTAACACGAGCAGCGGAACTATCGCAAGAAAACGGTGGCCGTGTGTGCTGTTGTTGCTGTTGCGAGCGCGCGCGTCCGCGCGTGCATAACATCCGATGTCACTGTTGGGCGTTGGAAGTGTTTGCTGCCGCGGGAAGCCGCTCAATTAACACGATCGTTTACCCGAACCAGTCGTCCGAATCATTGATTTAAACCCGAATAAAAACACAATAAAAGTTTGAAGAATTGTACACAAATTGTTCGTCACAAATCCTTCCCCAAACTGATCGATGTATGTCACGCGCTCCTTAAAAGTTCCACCATCACTACCACTAATACTTTCGCCTTTTGGGAAGCGTTCCACTCTGCCAGTGCTCTTCCACACTCTTCCGGAGCTACTACGCCGATCGCCAATACTCTTCGATCACGTTTTCCGCTTACTTTATCGCCTGTACGTGCCTGGCCAAAGGGTTCCGGAAAGGATCATTGTCAACGGTTGCTTGTTGCTGCTGTCCCATTACCAGCCACAAATGCAAAAATCCAGCGAAAGTGCTAATTCGCATACAACCGGCCACCTGATGCGACTGTTAATCGGATTGAGCTGCCCGGAATGTTGGGTGAGCACTTTCGACCGTTACAACCAGTACCGTTGCTGCACTGGGTTAAAAGCAGTGATAAGCAATCCTGAAGAGTAGCCTGAAGCTTTTCAATTTAAAAAAAGAACTCCTCATATCCAGTCGATCAACTTCGGTGATGTCATACGCGAATGGAATGTGTTCCATCCATTGGGAAGGTCACTTATTATTGTGGGCTTTAATTTACGTGAGCCGATTGCAAACACTTAAAAACGATTCTATTATTCTAAGCCACACTGCTCGAAAACAAATTAAACCAATTGCTCCATTCCGATCGCTTTATAAGGCATTCTTCAAACAGGGAAGACACTGCATCTTAGAACGCCAACAACCACCCAACCCAACAGTGTAGCATTGCATGCAAATTAGAACCTCGTACGTCCTCTGCAAAGCCCTTATTCTTGCCATGCCGCTCTGACAAGACGGCGTCGTGCAATCCGTGAAGGTCGTTACAAATCTATTCCACCACTTGGCATACGACATCAACAAAGCTGCCCAACTTCCCGAAATGGTTCCTCTGTCCCGCTGACGTTATAATGTATAATTTTGCCTGAAGGGTGTGCGTTGACTATACTAAAACGAAGACGACACTCTTCTTCCCCTGCCTCTGGCGCACACGGTCAACTAAATCCGATCACCAACTCGGCTCACGTATCGCCTAACTAAACGCGCCAACTAACTTATTATTGGCATGGCGGAACGGCCCAAACAATGCACGAGGCACACACTGTAGTACAACGCCGTGGGTTCGACCGTTAATTGTGTGCTGGGTGGTGTTTTGCTACCAATGACTCATCCCATGAATCCCCACGCACAAAAACGCTGGAAACGAGTCCGTGTCCGTGCTGGTTACATTCTTGTCGGAATTTGTGCGAAAAGCCCTTTTCTCTCTTTCTCCTAGACCCGATCGCGATACGGATGTAGTGTGCGTAGGGAAGGAAAGTGTCTACGTTTTATTGATTTGCGCGTGTTTGCACTCCGGGAGAAGAGCATCATATCACCCTGAAACGCGGTGCAAATTCGAATGGTGTGCAGATGGCATTCGAGAGGAAAATAAATCTATAAATCTAAGGACAGCCACTAACGAGCGTCACTTATCTAAGAAAGTGCTTGTTTGCAATGCTTGGTACAACTTACATCGGGCCCTTAAACGTATTACTTCCAATACATACAATTCTGAATTGTTTGCAATCATTAAAAACCAATAAAAAAGGCCACCTATTGTTAACGAGTGTTCGTTAATGTAATGTATTCCGAACGTACCGTTCTTTTGATCTCCACCTTTTGCTTGCCAAACGTCCCACACTTCCTGCACTGCATCTGCTCAACAAAACAGTGTAACGAGTTCAACACCAACGCACCAAAGCCGTAACCCTTATGTACTGCTGCTCGTTACCTTTTTGCAAAGTAAGAATGTTTTTGGCACCAACCAGGAAGCCAATCAATCATTCTGGGAGTACCAGTTCTCACACACACACACAAGTACTTTGTCTGGTTCCTCCTACACACTACATCTTTTCTTTTAATTGTTTATTCCCAAATCTCTTTCCCGAAAAAAGCTGCTCTATTTGAGTACTTTACAAATTCAACGCTTTTTGTCGCTTCCCAAACTCCCAATTCGCAGTGAGTTACCACACCGCAACCGACTAATTCCATTTAGTGAAGCCACTCATTCTCTCAGTGGTGCATTCCCCCGGGGTGCAAAACTCTGTGCACACTGTGCCTTGCGTGAGCGGTTTCCGTACGTACGAGCCGGCACTCCGAACGGGTGGCGACTGCTTGAGCAAAAACTGCCGCCACCGACGACGACGACGACGACGTGGGCCCCAACCGACGAGCGAGCGCGTGTAGCGCGAAATCGGTTTACGGGAGGAAAAGCTACAACCCCAGCGCTCGTGGGTCAGTGTTGCTTTGGCCAGCACTCGGTACGGTACACGGGTTACGTTTTCCAGTGTGGTTGCGCTCGCACTGCACGGACAGTTCAGGGCGGTGTTGGGTGGCGAAGAAAATTGAAAAATTGCACCCATAGCCGGAAAGAAACGAAACGGTACGGATTTTTCGTGTGAGTGGTGTGGGTGGTCGTGTGGAAGTGTTATTAAAAAAAAGTAGTGCACAGAAGCTGTTCGATGAAGTGGAAGTGAAAGAAAAGTGCAAATAGTAAACACCAACCGACCCACTCTCGAGTGTGTGTGTGGGGAGCTGTTCGCTAATGAAGATAACAAGTAGTAACGGACGACGTCGGAAGCGATCACATCACAGCATCTTCGGGTTGATCGGGACGGGAAGTGATGCGAGTGATTCGGTGTGAGCTTTTAGGTGGTTTGCTGTGGGGAGTAGACTTATGGTAAAGTGCGGCAAGACGCTTGGGTTGAGTGATGTAAGAATATTATCCGGAGCACGCCCCGAAGCCTCGGCCGGTCGGTCGGGCATCTAATCAGCCTAAACAGTCACCGCCGCCGATGGGTAACTCTTACTTTCCAGCGCCCGGAGGGAATACCCGCACAAACAGCCCCGCATAGACACAAACTTTATTGAACCGGCGGTTATGTGAGCTAATTATTCCGCAGACGGGGTAAAACAAGAACTACACTCAACGATGGCAACCACAAACACACACACCTGCCGGTCGCATCGGTTATGAAAATGTCGTAAAAGCACACTTCGGTGGGGACAGTATAACGGTGGATGAAAATGGTGATGCTTTAAGTCCCCAACACCCATGGGCTGGGTGTTTGTCGGTGCATTTTTGTTGTTTTATTTTATGCAGCAACCCCCTCCCCCTCCAGGAGCGCCGGGCGAAAGTGAATGAACGCGAAGAATCAAATTGATATCACGCTCACGATCGTGCGAACGGGGCTGGCGCGATGGAGTGAATTTTTGTTGCTAGTTTCTTTATTATTGTTATGTTGTATGTGGTTTATCTTTTTTTTTTTTAACTTAGCCTCTCCGTAAGTAAAGAGAGGGGCGTGTTGCTGCTCAACGAGGTGGCAAACGGTTGTGATCGATGACAAAGCAAAATTAGTAACATTTAAGACTTGCGCGCGTCGAACGCAACGAACCCGACTACTACTCCTTTTTGGCGTGAACGCGAATGAACAGTGAAACAACGCACCGATACACATGGGGGTTAAGGCTAGTGTTGGGTTAAGTTGGCAAAAATTAGGAGTCGACTCCGATCCGAATCCAAAACTTTGGAATCATCTGGAGCTGTCCAGAATCGCCTTGAGTTTACCGAAGTCATCCGAAGTCGTCCAGACACATCCGGAATCGACTGGAGTCGTCCGGAGTTGGAGTCGTCCGGAGTTGGAGTTGTCTAGAGTTGCAGTTGTGCAGAGTCAGAGTTATCCGGAGTCATCTTGAGTCGTCTGGAGTCGGCTGGAGATTGCCCAAAAGGGCAATTCCTCTTTTTCACTTTGTACCTGCATTTCTTAAACAGTCCTTTTCATTCTAGGAATAGGGGATTGAGTCGACTGGAGGCAGCAGAAGTAAGAGTTGGAATCGGATATAAAATGCCTGACATTTTTGGCCATCTCCAGCCGACTCCAGACAACTCCTGACGACTCCGGTGACTCTGGGCGACTCAAAATGACTCTTGACAACTCCGGATAACTCCGAACATCTCTGACTCTGTACTACTCTAACTCTAGATAACTCCAACTCCGTACGACTTCAACTTCCGACGACTCCAGACGACTCAAACCCCTATTCCTAGAATAAAAAGGACTGTTTGTGAAGTACAGGTACAAAGTGAAATAGAGGAAAAAAATTCAAAATGAAATGCCTCCGGTTGACTCCTACTCGGTACGTCTCCGATTTCCGGACGACTCTGATTATGGACGACTCCAACTCCGGATGACTTCGACTTCGGGCAGAACTAATGAATCCTAATTTGCCGAAGTTAAAATCGGATTAACAATTGCCAGAGTCGGATCGGAGTCTAGAGAGCACACCACTAGTTAAGATGTCCGATGACGGTGTTGATTGATTTGCACTTTTAATTACCCATTACTCACCACAGCAGCAGCAGCAGCAGCAATAAAACTAGGCGTGTGTACGGCTAAGCGCCGACGGTTAGTGCAAGTGACTGGGCAGAAGGTTGGGAACCGAAGGTAGCACAGTGAGAGCGACGTAAAAAAACAACAACATCATCCTGGTGATCGGTGCACCGGAACTGCAGTTCGGGGCGGAAACACACTACTCCGACACCAGGCACGGGAAAGCGCTTGCACAGCGCACCCTATATATCAAAATGAAGTCGACCGAAAATATGGGCAACATTTTCCTGCTTCTGTTTGGATTGCATCTGGTAAGTCAATCGGAAGGATGAGGAGGAGGGTGCATGCGCACGGCGCATGTGAACGAACTGGCGGAATGGCGTTTTGTTATGGTTCTTTTAACGCGTTTGCTTGATCGGCTGCAATCACGATCGATTAGGCTTGGTTAGGCAAATGAAGCGAATGCAAATGTGATTACAGGGGATTCAACTCGTGTGCTTTGGATAATTTCATTACAAATAAGGCAATGCCTTGATCATTCTAAAACCAATGTTTTTCCTTCCCAAAACAAAAATATCTTCTTTTGATTCACAAAAAACGGAAACCCATAATACGGTAGCTTAATATATTATAAAACAAACCAAACCCTTTTCCTTTCAATCACTCATCAAAGGCACGGCATGTAATTAGTGTCATGGATACGGGCCTGCACAATTAATTTGTAATCATCATCATCATGATCGCGTTGGTTGGTGGGGAAGGGAAGGAGAATGCTTTGCTCGTGATAGTCACGTTGCTAAATTACTGGCACAAATTGATTCCGAGACGCAGGTTGGAGTGGGCAATGAAGTCTTCACATTGCAACTAAGACGCGGTGAGTCAGTTTTGGGAGACAAGTTGACTCACGCGAGCATTGCAATTGTTGCTATTTATTGATTTTTCGTTAAAACTTTGGGATCAAGAGCCTAACAATATCCTTTTTATGTTATTAGTAGTGTCCGACTTATTATGATTCAAGTATGTCGTTACGTACATTTTAAATCCCCAGTTATGTTTGTTAAATTAAATCGAGTTGCGTACCTTTAATTCTCAGTTGAACAGTTGCTCAATGCAAGAAAGCTTTCAACCTATATGGCAACCATGAAATCAAATCTCTTGACAAATGTGGATCCTTTATGCTCTAGTCCAGCATCTGCAACTCCCTCCCCAAAAGCACCCACGAAGCACATGAAGATGGATTACTTCAAAGCTAACATTAATAGTACCGCACGGGCTACGGCAGACCTTTCCCAATCAAATCTAGTCCAATGAAAGCGTTCGCAGAGAAGATTAACCTTTTCACTTGCGACAGTCAACCCTTTTGCCCTCTAGCCCCGTCAGTCACCACACACACACACACACACACACACATGATGAGACTGGCGAGCAAATGCGCATATCATCATCAGTCCTCTCTGTCGCTGATCGATTTAAACGCTTCGATGCAGTCACTTCAGATGACACAGAAGAAGTGAAAAAAACGATCCATCCAGCAATGATCGAACCGCTTCTTTTCATGATGCAATCGCCTCGCGTTCAGCCAATCACTCACCGGACGAGGTTTCTAAACTGCGTTCGTTCCGGTGCTCTTGTAAGCACGCACAGGCACGTTCGGAAGAATTCGCTTAGAAATCGAGCCTTCTCTCGCCCGCGCGTATCATTGCAGTCTTGCGGGCTTGCCCACATGATAATAAAACACAATTCCAACCATTTCCTATCTTCAAGGGCATCCCAAAAATTTGCTAATGATGATCAACAGATCGATCAAAAGCGCAGGGGATATTTTTGTCGTGCAGCTCTCGCTCGTATACTCTGATTGCCAACGCCCCAGTGCAACCGGAACGGCCCATAAGTGCCTCCGGTGAAACTGTGGCAGCATTTATCTTTACTTTTCGCCCACTACGGAAGGTTGCTAATCAAAGGTTTGGATCACCACAACAGGAAGCAGTAAATCAAACTAAAAACAGCAAACACGGTGAGTTTGAAAACACGAAAAATAGGCTCAATGAGAGCCATTGATCGGAGGAATAATAAAATTTGGGTCATTTTGTGTTGCTTCATTTTGCACAAATCATAACATTCTATCTCCTAATGGGTTGATTGGGCTCGATTCTGTTTTGATGCAATAACGTGCCGCATTCTTGCAACTGTTGGGGAGGGTCGATAAAAATCATTTCCCATTTCAATGTTCTGCTGCACCCACAGTCGCCCCCGGGAGCAGAGCGATTTGGTGTGTATTGCTTCATCACAAAATATGTTTTCCCACCCAAAACAGGCGGCCGGGCGGGCGTTTCGATCAGAAACCAGATCAGAAAACATGATTTCTTGTGCGAGTGATCGATCGATCTCGATCTGCCTCATTGACTTTGGCTGTTGCTTGACGCACAGAGAGCATAGTTTGCACGAAAGGCGTACGAAAAGCTTTGTGTGTGTGTATCTGTGTGACTCTGACAAATGAATTACACGACCAAATTAGTTTAACCCACGCCTGCAACAGTACACAGTCACACGCTGGCAAACGACAAACCAGGCAAGCGTAAGGTGATGATTGGACCTAGAAGGGGATTGGGTACGATTAGTTCGATCTTGTTTTAAATTTAGTACACGTTGAGTAAATGAGTTTATGAAACAAACGAGAAAGCATTATTGTATGCATTATATATCAAAACTAAGAACATTTTCAAATTGCTATATCAATAACCCATTAAATCCATTTTTGCGGAAAACGAACGGACACACGAGCAAACAACAAAGCATCAAAGCAGCACAATCACGATCGATTGAACCGCAAATTGGGGCTTAATATTCCCCTCCCTTGCGCTCCGTTTGAACCGCTTCACCCGGGGATCAATTTCCTTTGACACACGACAAAAGCATTCCGCCCTTTTATGCTGCAACAACAGATTACCATTACCTATATTGAGCCCCCTTAGTTCCCTTAGTTCTGCAGTCTTTGTAGCAAAACTGCCGCGCTTAGAAAGGAGATCAGCGATCGATAGAAAGGAAAGGATCGATTATCATAATTAATGTGCATCATGAAAGGTGCATTTTAGCAGTGTGGTACGAATTTTTTCTTTCATTCCCCGAGAAGCTAGAGACATTGCTCTTAAAAACGGTGCAGTTTTGTTCGCTAATAAGGACGGTTAAATTCTGTGACCTAGAAAGAAAATGATCGTGACAATAATTAACATCATTTCAGCGAACTGTTCACAAAAGAAGGGAACCCACCTTGCCATGTTTAAAAAGCGATTTAATGTACTTTCCCTGTCGTATTGTGATCGTATCGGTGGACCGTATTAATTGAAATACTTTTTCAAAACATAAATAATACCTTTAACAACAAAAAAAAAACAATCTATTTGACCCAAAATGTTGCCTTCTTTTTGGGCGATCGTGCCGCAAAACCCAACTCGAAAGGGCTGCCCGAAGCAGCGGCTGCTGCAAGCAGTTCGCGCACGTTTGCGGTCACGTTTTCTTACATGACGCCTTGCGGACGGGACGACACGAGGCTGCAAGAACTGGTTCACTATTTCACCCATTTTTTCACTGTCAGTAGCCATAAAACTCCCTCTACTTCCCTTTCCCCCCCCCCCCCTCCGAAATGTCGGTGTGAATCAGACATAAGCCCACGGAACGCCCGTGACAGTTTTCACTGATGCTAAAACTCCTGCCGCCGTGGCGGCTTGATGCGAATAAGGCTTTCGATTCTTGGAGAATCGGAACGTGTTTATGTGTGTGTGTGTGTGTGTGTGCACCTCTTTTGGCCCATATACGGATGGAGAGTGATCCCGTTGCATAAACCACACCGATCTTTCACTTTCCAGCACGAGATAGATGGTTGCAATTCGTGTTTCGTTGCAGTTGGTTAAAAGGTCACGTGAAGAGAGTTCGTTGCAAGTAGTTTTACATTTTTGGAATAATATTTAATTCCTTTTTATCAAGCTTTCAATCGCCCAAATGGGACAAACACTAGCAAAAAGCATCGCTTCCTATCTTGTCGCAATTTTTGCATCCAAATTCTTCCTAAAAGCGCAACTTTATTTGCATCACTTGAAGCAATTCGATCGCAATTAATAGCCTGAGGGCACCGGAACTCGAATTTTCCACCCATTTTGTTTTACACTTCCATCAGGGGGGGAAACCCATTTACTGTGGAAAATCGTGCATCATTAAGCAAACATTACACAGCGATGGACATTACATAAAGTGAATCTATTTCCCTTGTGGCGAATCAATTCGAAAATGTAAAAAAATCAATTTTTCTTTCCACTCAAAAAGGGTGGAAGCTGCTCAACAAAATCACCATAAAAACACATTTCATGGGCACCTTGAACTTAATATTGCATCGTATGGGTGTTTCCATCTTCCGCCAGACCCTCGTTGTTATCGTTAGCGCCCGCGAAAAAAACCAAGAAACAATGCGACGTTGCATTAAATGTTTAGAAGCTCCCAGCCGTTTTCCCAAGCGCCCTTTTACCCTTTTGGCCGGCATCGACAAACCTTCGTATGGGTCAAAACCATGATTGTTCTCGCTGCACCACCGTGCAAGACCGTGACACATTGCCATTGTCACCCGCTTGTTGTTGACCGTTTGCCGTGAATGGTAATTATAGTGGCGAGGCCATCGTTTGATTAGACAAATCTTTCGGGCCGCACCTTACGCAATCGTCATTTCCAATTATTTTGTTTTTTCCCCTCTCTGCAACTGATGGACACGGAGAAGGGCACTTTTTTGTTGTTCACAATTTGCGCTCTCCTAAAGCAAACTTCCAATAATGTACGCATTATTTCAATCGCCACACCACCGGGTGCCATCTGCGCGATCAGTTGCAATCAAGGCCGGACCGCTTCTCGATCACGTCGAACACCCCGTGAATTGGCTGGAGTGAATTTGATTTATTTATTTTGTTTGTTGCTTGTGCGCGCTTTTCCGTTGCAAATTCTTCCGACCCATCCATCCACCGCGAAGAATGATCGTGTGCACGCGTGCGCTCGCTTGCTCGCGGGGCAAAAGGTACAACAACAAAAACACCCCATTCATCATTCGACCATGCCTTTCTCTTTCGCACCACCAAGCTCGCGGAGTTCCAACGCGGGAGCCCTTCTGAACGCGTTGTTTTACGTTCGCGCACTCGCTTGCTTTCTCGTTCAAATTTTTTGCACACGGAACGAACAATTTCGATGCTTCAAAAAAGGCACACACAAGCGACGAACCCGACGATCGTCGGTTCGATTTGTGGGGTAAGGTACGGAAAGCGAAGGTTTCGTTACGAAGGGAACACGTTCACGGTAATCGGCAGGACACCGGGGGGGGGGGGGGCGTTTGCATAAGATAGGGCACCCGTCAAACTCATAATCCAGTGTATGCCATTGAACACCCAAACGCGAAATTCGCCATCCCGCACGATCATCGCCGGCAACAGTCCGCGAAACTAGGGGGACTGATCTTGGGCTGTGACAAAGGTTCCATTCGATTCCCATTCCCCCGTGCTTTAGTGTCCCCTAGTAAGTCGTTTCTTGTTTATGTTTCCGACGCTTGATTTGCGGAGCCCGTCGTTATGTGCTCGCCGACACGATCCTCGCGCCCGAACCGATCTCGGTTCGCTCTCGTTTTCTGCGCCGTGGCGTGCGGCATCGTGTTTGGTCCAGTTTTTTTTCTCTTGCTTGCTTCCTTCAAACCACCCAAACAACTCTTCCGCTCGCCCCATCCTCCCATCCAGTATGACGTAATGTTCCCCTCAAAAAAAAGTATGACGACGAGGGTGATTCCCGCCAATGCTGATGATGATGACGATGGTTGGTGGTGGCGTTGTTTTCGCTTCGATCTCGTTGTTCGCCATTCTCCCGACATTCGCTTTTGGGAATTGTGGTTGATGTTGCGCCTTTTTTTTGCTAGTTATGTTGCTCATGCTTTCGCGATCCATTTCTTTTGCGCCAGCTTCCGTTGCGTGTGAACGCGAGCTCTTCTTCATCGTTTGCAGCGTTACAAAACGGAAGCCACTGTGAGCGGGCAGACGATGCGGCATGTTCGGCATCATGTTAAAAGCGACAGTGCTTTATGTCGAGACAGATGTTGCTACAATTCTATTAGGCGCGTTTGCCGCATGACACACATTTCTGGTTGAATAAGCCGCGCCAAAAAGGAGCGATTGAGTGAAGAATTAAATTAATGCAAATGCGTGTAAAAAATCGCAATTGTTTTAACGTTTATAATTGCGAATCGAATGACACAAAAGAGCTCAAGGATTTTATTCTAATTAAATGCTAATAAGATGTGGCATTGGCCGCTCCAAACCCGGACCGGGATTATCTTCAACATTTCGATCGCTGGTGTCAAGTGTACGCAACTTTTAATACCACCAACCTATAATCCAAACTGATCCACATTTAATCCCAGCTCCCCAAAGTTGGAACAATCAAAGCACAGACCGGTCTCACCCATTTCTTTACCAATTTACACTCCCGCACAGGCTTAATATCGCGTGCGCCTGTCGAGTCAAAGTCAAAGTCAGACCCCGGGGTCCAGCCGAAGTTGTGACCTTTTTTTTGTGTAGGACCCATCGTACACAATCGATCGCGCGGACTGACTGCCCAACCCGCGCAATTTGAGCGTTTGTCTGAGCTGTTGTGTGAGCTACATTGCGCACCGGAACAACCGTCCGTCCGTCCGTCGGCGTGTGTTGCGGCCTTGATCTGATTACGCGAAATGAATGCTATCGCGATTTTAACACTCGCTTTTAGCTTCATTCAAAACGAACGAACGGAGCGAGCGAATTCCAATACATCACGGTCAAATGATCTGCGAAAATGGGTGCAATCATCACCCATCATCATGACGAGACAACCCCTTAAATAAGGGAGCTGCAAACCTGTGATCGAACCTGAACCACACACCCAATCGTCCAATGGTCTGCGAGCAGGCACCATCCCTTCTGGCACTGGCTGGCAAAGAGAAAGGATTGGTTTTGTAGACGAAAGATTTCAGAGATTTTTTGTTGGCAGCCGAAAACGATACAGGTTTTTAAAAACGAACTAGTCCACTAGTCGAGCCTTTAAATTGAAAGGTTGCGCAGAAAGGAACGCGGGGAAGGCAGCATTTTAAGCTGGACAGATGCCAAAAAAGGGAGCAATTGGACCGAAATTACGTTCACCCGAAAATTTTGCATGGTTGAATGGGGGAAAAGGTGCATTAAAGTTTCATCAGGTGGTCGTTGTGTGGTGTAGAAATTATAGCTACCACCAGAACGGCCTACATTCCATTTAAGCTTGAAAAATAAAGACAAAAATGACACGTCGAATCGGACGTTACCTTTATGAACATGAAAAGTCATTTTATTACTTATTTGAATTCGTAATGCATTCAAACATTTGAACTTACAACAATTATCTCTGCTACCGAAATAATTAAATGTCGATTATGCTTCAGGAAAAGTTTGTTCCTGTACATGCCCGAAAAGCTTACTTACACCGAGATTCGATCTGCAGACGAGCATGATACGGGGCCGCTCGCTTCACAACTGCACTAAAGGCGCTATCGATCACAGCACCGTTAACAACGCACCTGAATCAAGCAAATAGGAAGCATTTCGTTCATTCGGAAGTGAAGCGCAATCCGGCCACACCGGTTATTAAGCGGGTTGCATCGTTTTTTTTTCCCACTCGCACTAACAGAAACCGGATCATCTCTTCAGATACACACGCATACACTCTTCCGAAGCGATGCACTCAATCAAGATCGCGATCGATGCGGTAATCATCATGATGGAGGGGGGGAAAAACAGAAACAGAAACACTAAAACAGGCGAAAAGAGGTGCCGATGGTTACCCTCTCGCACGCATTTAAATCAATCGTATCGTAAGATTTCCCGATGCTGGTGAACCGCGAAAGCTCGCGTATTTGCCCTTCTGCTTTTAGCATTAGCCCGCCCCGAGGGGTCGCTAATCTGACATTAAAACCGATGACATACTGGTGAAAGGAGCGCACATATCCTCAGCACATCCCCACACACAGGGCACTCTGTCCTGCTGCTCCTCCTTCTCTGCTTTGCTATCAACGGCGTCGAAAAATCCGGTTCTATCCTCACCCCCAAACAGGGTGCTGTTGTGCGCACCCGTTGGTTCAGGTTCAGGTTGCGCACGCCGTTTTTTTGCCCATATTTTCGGAGCACGTTTCGCATAAATCGTTTCGCACATACAGACACACCGGCAACTTTCACTGTCAAACGGCTACCAACGCCGGAGTTGATTCGAGTATTGCGACAATAAATGTTTGCCAATGTTTGCTCCGGTGCAGCATGCACTTGCACTTGACTGTCGCAGCGGGTGCGCATGCTGCCGAGTGCGTTTCCTCCACTTCCTGGCTTGGGCTTATTTTTCCGGGATTGAATCGTTTTGTTTTTCATCATTTCCACCTTTACATCTAAATGACGATTCCGGTTTCTGTTGCTGGTGTACCGCTCCCGATCACTATCAAACACCCGCTAGCTCTCACGCCGTGTGTACCTGCTGTTGGCCGTGTTGATCGCTTGATGGTTGCGACTATTCAAATGGAGACGGCTTATCGCAGATCATTCCCGATGGTAGCTGCGCCGGGCTGTCTGCTAACCTTTTGCCAAGCTTATGTGACAGTGTAGGAAAGTGAAAACCAAAACACTCTTAACACAGCCCCACAAAATCAACAACAAATGGTTGCAACGGGGTGGCAAAACAAAAACAGGCTCGAGAGAAAGGCTAACCTTTAGCGCTAACCACGAGGAAGGAAAGGTGTTCGCTGCAATGCGACCGGTTGCACTGTGTTGGCACGATGCACCGCTGCACTAGCGCGAACAGAACGCACCATCGAAGACGCTCCACTAAAAAAAACAGTGCACCCACTAACAACGCACGCCAATAGGTGTGTAATATCTGCTCATGTAATCGTGTATGCAGCACAAAGCTCCACACACCCCGCAAAGCAAAAAATCGCTTCCTGCGCACGGTGGGTGTATAATTGGGCGCCACCGAACATTACGGTGGGGTCTCGACTCACACTCATCCTCAGCGCCATACGCGGTTCCGGAACCAAATGGGCAAAAGAAAAAGAATCCAACTCCAACGAGCCTACGCTAAATGGGCGATTTATGAATATGCATGAGGTATGCACGCAGTTTGCAGTTCTTTGGCAAAGGGTCTGATGGGGTATTTGTGCATACACTTTGCAAACCGCCCATAGTTGGGGAAGCACTGCAATTTGCCGTTCTATCGCATCATCGTGTTTGAAACGATCGATCGATGGAACGGTACAGACAACGGCTGTTGGTGGAGGTAGATACGGGAAATTGGGCCCTTTTTCGCAGTCAATCAGGTGGCAAACGATCCCGAGGTTGATTGAGCTGAGTTGGAAAGGAATGTGTGATGCGTGTTGGAAGTTTATTTAAATATTTAAGGCTTAATAGGCGCGTAAAGATGGACTAAGGTATTAAAAGATTGGTTTTACTAAACAAAAGTGGCTCCTTTAGGAGTCAAAATTCGATAATAAATAATTCAAAATGAGTTTCAAACAATTGACGATTTAGGACGGTTTTGAGTTCGTTAGCATGTTGCATATTTCATATTTTATTAAGTTATTGTGGACCAACAAAGATTTTAGAATAGATATATAAAATAAATATTCATTTTTAACGATAATCAAAAGAAATGATAAGAAAACAAGCTAAAGAATTAATACTCAAATTTGAATTCTTGATTTAAACAAAGGATGGTCATACATTTGAGAAATCAGAAATGAAAAACAAAAACTAGAGAAAAAACAACAATAACATTGAACAAAGTTGAGGAGTCGTAAACAAAAGTAAAAAAAAAAAAACAATTTTAGTAAAACTACAACAAAACACATTCAAACTACAAATGCAACATAACAAAAAAAGGAAACAAATCAAATGTGTTGTTTACCTTTAGGCGCCTCAAATATAATCCAACGGCCTGCTGCCGATGAAATGTGATACCCAATTATATCAAATTATTTCTTTCTTTAATCCACACCTGCTTACCTTTCTCTCTCTCTGTGCTGTCTACCTAACGCAATCTTGACCTCGCCCCAGGGTACTTAACCGAGAAGTCAACACGTCGACCAGAGCTTAATGCAGCTGGAAGGTGAAACAGATTTAAACCCCCCAAAAAAAAAGCCAAAACAATCTAGTTCGCTCGAGTTAAAGGTGAAACCACTCGTACGATGGATGGTTTTAATCGAATTACCCTTCTCAGCCGGTGCAACAGCACCACACTCCCCCGTCCAACGATGCTCAAGGGCAAAAGAAATGCAAAACCAACCACCGCCGACTGTCGAGGGGTGAAACTCATCGCCAACAACGAACACCTTCTGCTTCGGCGGCTCTTTCTTCCCAAAATGCGTCACGTACTAGCCGGGCAAGATCGAAAGCGAGACGCCCGCGTGAAGGAAAAACAATGGCCACATACACATGCCGAGCAGTTTGTTCGCATTCGCACGCGCCAAAAAAAGCCCCCTTAAACTGCGACGGGCGCAAAGCCATGAGAGTGCCATGAGTCTTCTGCATACGACTGCCACTGCTCAACGCCATCTGACCAGTAGTTAGATGAGGCTGGCAGTGGTTAGATTTAAAAGTTCGTTGCATTTTATGGCACCACGGGCTCTTCCACACACACACACACACACCTTGTCACACATTTGCACAAGTCACGGGAACAGGGGAGTTGCGCGTGGAAAATTTCTGCTTTAATTGAGACCTTCCATCCGCGCACGAACCCTGTGGGGAATGTGTTTCTTGTGTTACGTCAGGGACCGGAGGGGTAGACACAGTTGATAAACGAAGAGTGGCATGAAAATGATGTTTCCTCGCTTTGCCGCTTTCTGCTCAAGGGCCTCATGTCTGTTTCCCCATTAGCGAAGAATGCGTTGCTGGGGCACAACTCCAGTTGTTAGCAGGCATTGGGTCTTCCATGGTAACGAGCGCATCGAAAGTGTTGTTGCCATAGTCACCCCTTGTGCTATTGCGTTGATGTTACTGTCAACCGGGCCACAATCAAAACAGTGCTCTGCTTGTAACGTGCAACAAATTCTTGTTCCTGTTCCGTCCTGCCACAAGACAGACCCCGAAAGAAACACCAAACCCCTCACAATGTCAAACTCAACAGCGAGCAACAGCCCGAACAAGAAGAAGAAACCGCTGCCGTACTTTATGGAAAGGACGGAAGAGGCGGCTCTGCCCTCGTTCCAGAACCGGCGCACGCTGGCCGACCACGTCAAGGACAATATGCTGTGCGCCGGGCGGAAGAGCTACTTCCAGCGCATCGTGTACGTTGGCCGCCATCCGAAAGTGACGGGGATGACGCTGCGCGACCGCTTTCTGAAGCTCATCAAGGAGCTGCAGGAGTGTACGGTGTGCGAGATCAAGCTGTTCGGGCTGATGATTAACTTCGACGGGTACACGGTGCACATGGTGGAGAGTGCGGAGGAAACGGTCGGCGAGTATCTGCGCACGCTGGCGGCGGCCGACCTGTTCGAGGAGAGCCGGGTCGTGCTGGTGTACAACAACATCAACCAGCGGCTCTTCCGCAAGCTCGTCTGGCGCGTGTCGGACTATCTGAACGAGCTGAAGCGCACCGAGCTGGACCAGCGGGACCCGAACCTGACGCAGGGCACCATCAACGCCTTCCTGGTGCAGGTGTACCAGCTGTGCAAGATGGTGCGGGAAGAGGAGCTGGATGAAAGCAAGTTTAACTCACATAGAGAGAGAGTGCGTTTGAGGATCGTTTTTCATGGTTTTTGCACGTCTTGTTCATCCTCCCTTTTAGGATCCGCCTTTAAATCGCTCTATCTGGACGAAAACTACGAAGAGCACACGCCGGACATTGCGGTGCTGGAGTATCTGCTCGGCCTGAAGTGTCTGTTCACCGTGCCCGAGTACGCATCGTTCTACGGCCGGCTGCCGGACGTCAGCAGCTTCCGGGACCGCGTTTGGCCCATCCCGAAAGATCTCACGCCGTACGATGTGTTCGAGGCGGGGAAATACGATGTGAACCTCACGTTCGGTGGGAAATAAACTGCTCCTTCTAAATTGGAAAATTGGTAGCAAAAATATGTTTTAATACCATCGCCGAGCGCGCCGGGTAAGCGTGTCCAATCGCGTAACGGAGGTGGCATTTTGTTGCATCATTTCCACCCCATTCGGAGGCACTGGGAGCACGATAACATGGGCAGCAGGCCAACGTTTAACACCCGTTTTGCATCGATCGATCACTCTGGACACTTTCTAGGGGGGGCTCTCCCGTGGCTTGCCATCAACTATTGGCAACGATATAGTCGATTCAAATGAGGTGGAAAGTTGGAGCCTGATCGTTTCAGTATCGGTGTAACCTTTCACCAATTGCTGGGTTGCAAAAGTAATAGCTCACACGATAATCGATTAACATGGCACGATAGTTGGGTCTGCGCTGTTATGGGACAAGTAGTAATGTCCAACGCATAATCAACTCGTTAGGTAATACAAACTGAAAACTCCAATGTTCAAGTGCCTGAAAAGACATTAAATGCGAGAATTTCAATGCCCACGACGACCTCGCCTTTATTCAAATTCGAATGCTACACCGCCGTGTTGGCAATGTCAAGAGCACCCCGAGCCCCGAACCGATGACAATTGCGGGCAAAATCGTTCCATTAGATGACAAATGGTGCTCTGGGCGGCAAGATTTCGCCTCCGTTCGTCTTGTAATGGTGATTACTTCATCGCAACCAGCATCCACTCTTTGTAAATATTCATCCGCGACTTGGATTCTATACTCGGGACAAGCGTCTGAATCGATTGAACCAGAGGCTTTCCGTTTGACGCCATGGAACCACACCAACCTTCCATACACGGGCATGAGGCTCTGTAGCGTTACAGTTGGCGCCCGCCACCTTCCCCGCCAGCGCAATACGCAATCACTTTATGATCGCGCGAAAAAGAAATAAGCCAAGACAGGTCGAGATCGTACATTAACCAGCTGTACTCGATATAAACCGATCGTTCGTTCGTTCATTCCATTCGCACTTTCGGTGTGGGCACCTTGGAGGGCGGGGGAGAATTTACGATGACCAACACACGCATCTGGCGCACCCGGTGGGTCGCTGGACGTTGGTGGGAATGCTTCAGAATGTCGACACTTTGATCTGATCGAGACACCCACATCGGCAGGTCGGCAAAGAACGATCGTTGGAAATAGTGTGTGTATGTGCGGACTACGCTCCCTACGCATTTGACTACCTGAAGTCGAAGGTGGCCACCAGCTTTACGACTCGACCACCCTTTTACCTCACTGTCAAGATGCCCTCAGGGCAGTCTCGGGCAGTTTCGAGAGCTTAAGCTGAAGTGTAACGCCACATGATTGACTGCGCCAACTCATAATGCCGCCTTCGAGTGTTGGCCACCCGAAGGTCATTACCTTCCCCAAAAGCACCGCCGAAAAGTAATGTCCGGTGTGTTGGGTGCGTACGTGCAGGGTACTCACGCGCCCTCTCTGCGAGATGTTTTCTCTCGTCGGTTGATGGGCACGAGTGTCCTAGCGAGAGATTCGTCCCGATCCGCGATCCCGATTCTTAGTCGTTACACGATCGGGATGCGAGCGGCAGTCGGGATACAGCTAGCAACGAATGTGGTGTGGTGTCATTACAAGGCGGAAATAAATTAAGTTTATTTATTGT
>SIXB01002443.1:0-28722 GCA_007018985.1 Anopheles bwambae | reverse complement strand
CTACGTAGGCATTACGTACAGATAGGTGAATGCACTTTTGAAGTCGACCCAGAATTCACCTATTTGGGGTCAAAGGTTACCAACGACTGGACCCTTGAGGTTAGGCTTTTGAGGTCGACCCAGAAGTCACCTATCTTGGGTCAAAGGTTAGCAACGACAATAGCATGGATGAGTTGCGCGCAAGGATGCTGGCTGCCATCCGATCATTCTACATCCTGAGATAGCAGTTCACCTCAAACATCCTGTCTCGACGGACGAAGCTGGGACTATATACCGGTACTCACAACCGCCTCTGAGACATGGACACTGTCCAAATCTGACGAAATCCTCTTAGCCGCGTTCCTCTCATGCTCAGAAGAATCCTTGGCTCCGTATGTGTGGAAGGACAATGGAGGAGCCGTTATAACGACGAGCCATACGAGATGTACATCGATCTCCACTGTCGTATCAAGCTCGTCAGGCTCCGGTGAGCTGGTCATGTTGTACGCATGCAAACGGAAAACCCAGCCCGTAAAGTCTTTTTAGGCCATCCACAAGGACAGAGGAGGCGTGGTAGGCCCAAATTGAGGTGGCAGGATGGCGTGGAGGTGTCCGCCGTTAAGGCCGGTATAACGGATTGGCAGACGAAGGTGCGAGATCTTGAGCTGTTCGGTTTCGGTTAGTAGAAGACAATTCTAGATCAATGTTCTTAGAACCTCATGAAGTCCATGAATGTCTGTCAGTCAAGTATTCATAGAAAAATGGCCGTAGAAATCAGGAAGGCTTGGAGATAAAAAAAAAACTTGAAGAAGTTGTGAAAGTCCTAAAATCGCTGGACCTTCTCAACTATCATCCTTCAATCTCAACTAACTCTACTACTCTAATCTTCTCTTCCTCCTTCCCAGACGGTGGTTTCGTCGTCCTGCAGGGTACGACCTACTGGACCGACCTGTTCGTGCGCCACTTTCTCTTCCAGTCCGAGCCGGAGCACAGCATCGACTGTGACGATCTGCTGTTCTTCGTGCGCAAAAAGCACATCAAGGGTTCGTCGCGTGCGATGCCCCGGTACGAGACGGAGATCGAGGTGTTTCGGAAGGATTCGCGCAAGCTGCCGATCGGCGACCCGGACGTCGACTGGGAGGAAACCGTCTACCTAAACCTGGTGATCCACCAGTTCAACTACACGCTCACGCTCGCCATCTGCACGCGCACGTCGCCGAAGGAGCTGCAGGTGCTGCGGCGCCACTCGCAGAAGGTGTACGCGTCGCCGAGCCGCCGAAAGATGGACACCAAGGGCGATAGTGAGGAGATCACCTATCCGCATATCTGCTTCATGGTGGACAACTTCGACGAGGTGTTCCACGACATACTGGTGCGCGACGGCGAGATGGTGTGCGTCGAGCTGGTGGCGACCGATCGCGACGGCAGCGTGCAGGGCGTCATCTTTCTCGGCTCGATACGGTACGACGCGCTCAAGAAGGTGTACGATGCACGGGTAAGGTCAATGGGGGAGGGGGGTGTGTTTGTATATTTGTATATTTGTATATTTATTAAATGATCGACGGACCTCATAAGCCCTCTCGATATATGTAAGGGTACAATAGGAATATAACATAAATAGTCACACGCTTTACAACAACACAATAATAACAACAATAACAATTACAAGGACGCTAAAGATTCTGGCGAGAGGCGCGAAGTAAATTAATGCGACTCAACACATTTGCCATCGTCATGCCGGGCTCATACGCATCAGATTCCGGGTTACAATCAATCAGCAGTTGAGAATTTTAATCCTTTTCTTTTTCATTCCATTTCAGCAATCCAGTCTCGGCTCGAAGGTAGCACAACGAATGTCCTTCGGTTTGTTCAGCTCCGGTGGCCCTCAGACGCGCTGCGAGTTTGTGCGCATGAAGGGTCCGCAGGGCAAGGGGCACGCCGAGATGGCCGTCACGAAACCGAAAGGATCGGGTGTAGAAACGCCTACCAGCGAGCCCGGGTATGTCAAAAAGAGATGTCTCACTGGAGCTCGATTTAAACACGCCAACTAATCTTAACCACATATGCTTTTAGGTTCTGTGCCACCGACATGTGGGACTCGGAGTGGGAGGAAGACTGCGAGGAGTACTACAACTATCGGCATCAGCGCCGGCTCAGCGACCCAAGCGCCAACCTGAACAACTTCAGCCGCTACGGCTGGCGCACGAAGAATGCGACCGATCCGGGCGGCTCCGCGTACGGCGGCTCGAAGGCACGCTCGGAAAACGAAGGGCTGGACTGTCTGGCGAACGAGGTGTCCGAAATCGAGGCCGGTGATTTGCGCGACGGTAAGCCACGAACAGTTGATTGGTTTTGGTGCTCTCTCTCTTTCTCTCTCGCTTCACGATCATATAACGCTTTTGTTGTGCGCGCAAATGGGGTTCGATGTGTTACAGGTTTTCTTTTCATTTATGTCGTGGTTTATGTCTTGTGTTAATCTATACGATTCTTGGATTTGTAACAAGCATAGCAAGCAGTATAAACTAAAATTGGATTAATTCTAAATTGTAAAGAGGAAAATTCCTAATTCCAACTCAGCTCAGTTGCAAGCCCAAGAATCGCATTCATATAAAAAATACGTCATCATCTACTCTTTTGCACTTCATAAACCATCAGTCCCTCTGTCCATGTATGCATGCAGCATGTGTTTTTTGTTTCTAATCGTCTCTTCGGCCAAATTCAACCAACGTCTCTCACCAACGTCTATCGCTTTAAGCCGTGTCGTGTCTCGTGCTAGCCACCAAATCAAAATAATGTTAAATAATTAAAGTGTGACTCCACGAGAATGATGGGCCTCACGCGTGTGTGTGTGTCCGTGTGCACACATGTGTATCGTGTACAGTATTGCTGGCTGGCGCTTGACTCTTTACATTACTAATCTTTACTAACCCGGTAGGGAAGCAGGACGATCGCTTAACCTCAAAATTTTGGGAGCAAAAATTCAAAATGCCAATAGAAGAAGAAGAAAAAAAAACAAACAAAACGATCCTTTCCCAGGTTCCTTCCCGTTCTTCTTTGCGCCCTTCCTTTTGTGGTGGTTCCCTTTTCCTTCCGTTTCGTTTGTGTGTGTGTGTCAATACATTCACTCCATCCTTCCCTGCTCTCCTCCTGCGCTGTGTTGGATTGTGTTTTCATTTGAAACGAGAAAAATAAAAACATTCCCAAACCCCTCTCATCCAACCCCTCATCCCGTTCCTTTTCTATTAGTAGTGTGCCCTTGTCGCTAGAAGGTTGACCGAAAAAAAAGAGTTAACACACCAAACCCTAGTTGCGTTTGTATGCCCGTGTGTAGTGCAGCATCATTGGAAGCCACCAACGGGGGACGAGGGACTGAACGGAAAGAGCGGGAGACAACACTCCGGCCTTTCCCGTCCCGTTGATCCATCGCTTGGTGTGCTTCCTCTTCCTTGAACATATCCTTTTACAAAAAAAAAACTACCGTACTATTACATCCTTGTTCGTTTTGTCTTATAATTTTTCTCTCTTTCTCTCTCTCTCTCTCTCTATTTATCTCTCTCTTTTATACACCAACGCACACACACACACACACACAACCACACATACAATGTACTTCCCTTTGCGGCGCATTTTTCGTTCGGAACAATTTCGGCCCTGTCCACCAACAAAAAAAAACGAATAAAATCAAACCAAATCCCAGATCGTCCTGCTTCCTCGTCCGCCAGCATCGTAGACACGTCGCCGGTACAGCAGAGTGGCAGCAGCAAATCGCCCACCGCCAACAACGGCACGGCGCGGCACCGTGTCGACCCATTAGAGGGTCCTCCCTGCGTCCCGAGCGACAAGCTGGGCGCCTCCTCCTCGAGGACGGCGGGCTGTTGCAGTTGCTTCGGTCGGCCGGGGCGCAAGCGCTGGTCCACCGATGCCGATTCCGTCCAGATGTCGGAGGTGTACGCACCGTGTCCGGCGTGCGGCGGCGGGGAAGCCGACCGGGACGAGGAGGCCGAAACCGGCCGCACCGAGTCGGAACGGAAGCGGCTGGAGTCGCTGGAGCTGCACGATTCGCCCGCCTGTCTGGCGACGGTGTCGAAGGGCCGATCGCCGCTGATGAAGCATCGCAACGTGCTGATCGTGGAGAGTGAGCTGGAGTTTGCCGGCGGTGCGAAGGTGCGAACTGGCCCGCCCAGTACAGCCAACGCTAGCGATAAGGGAACGGCGGTCAAGAAGAAACCCGCGGCCGATGCGCTCAGCACGGTGAAGCGGCGGGAGAACGGTTCCAAAGCCAGCCAGAGCCCAAAAAAGCGGCTCAGTACGCCCGTGTTTCGATCGAAGCGTAGCAACAGCAGTACGGAGACAGCCGACCCGGCGAGCGGCAGCAAAGCGACCAACGGCAAGGCGAAGGCGTCGAACGCGATCAACAACAACACCGGCATCCATCGACGGTCGGCCCCACCGTCCACCGCAACGGAGGCGACCGAGGCGACGGAAGAGTACGAGATGGCAGACGACGCCGTGTCGCTGAACGGCGGCGACTTGACAGCGGCGAACGGCGAATCCTCCTCCGCCGCGGCACTGATCGACCCGAAGCAGCGGATCCGGGTGAATGGGCGCGAAGAGTTCCCGGCCGAGCGGAACAACCGTGCGGCGAACGGGAATGGCAATCAGGCGGGCGGTGAGAAGCTAGCTACGACGACGGCGGCCACGGTGGCCAACATTAAGGAGCATCGCGAACGACGAACCTCCACGAACAATGTTCGCTCTTCGGCGGGTAGTAATGGAGCGGCCGGGAACGGCAGCGGTCGCTTTTCGCTCATCTACCGGCGAAGCAAGTCATCCTCGGCGTCGCCACCGGTCGTAGCCGGTAAAAGGGAGGACAAAAAGGGAAAGCATTCTGGGGTGCTCAGCTCCGAAGCGGGGCGTAAAAAGACTCCACCGGTGCTGGGAGTGGAGGGCAAAAAGGAAGCTGAAGTCGGCCCGGTGCCAGCTGCAGAGCAGGAAGAGAAGCTGGAAAAGCCGCCCGGGAAAGAGGAAGCGGATCTTTCGACGGTGGCCGTGATCGATGGGGACATAAATGGCAATCCGGACGAGACGACGACGGATGCGAAAACCGAATCGATCGATGGGCAGGAAACGACCGAAGAGAGCGAGCTCAGCAATCGGGCCATTTGGGCGGCACTGAAGGAGCTGCGGACGAAGAAGGAGTGCTCCACGCTGCCGAAGGTGAAGAAACCGAGCTACAACAGTTTTTACGCGCGGCCAACAATTCTCACAGGCGACGCCGCTGGACGGGATGGGGCGACGGGACCGGAAGGAGCGGCAGTTACGCCACCCGCCGGTGTAAATACGATCCCGAGCCGCCGTACGCCCGATGGCACGAACATCTACTACCTGTGCGACTACCATCCGAGGCGGCATCAGCATCACCATGGCGATAAAGGTTGGCGTTTTTGCAGGGCGCATGCTCCGTGTCCGTGTGCTTCTGTCGTTTGTTTGTCACTTTGTGTGCTTTGTGTTTAAACGTTTTAAGAAATAGAAGAGAAGAGGAGTTAAAGAAAGGTTTTAATAACACATTTTTCCTTATTTCTCCTCTTGTTATACTTCCAGAGCTCGACGACGGTGCGTACAACCCGCTGTGGACGACTAAAGGGTTTACGCAAACGTTTCACTTCTGGAAGGAGAACCGCCGCCAGCAGTCGACGCCACTGAACGCCTTCCTCACGTACGTCACGCTGCCGTGGTGGAGCATAGCGAAAGGTAGGGGCAGATTTTTAAGGCGATAAGAAGGAAGATACTAGTGATGAGAAAAATGGAGTTTTCATCGGAATCGATTCCAACTAGCTTCAAAATTTTCTGTAATCCGGTCTGAAATCGGGATCGGCTCCGGGATTGGTTCCGGAATCGGCTCCGGAATTGGTTCTGGAATCGGCTCCGGAATTGGTTCCAGAATCGGTTCCGGAATTGGTTCCGTAATTGGTTCCGGAGTTGGTTCCGGAATCGGCACCAGAATTGGTTCCGGAGTCGTTACTATCACATGGATTCGGCTTCGGAATTGGTTCCGGAATCGGCTCCAGAATTGATTCTGGAATCGGCTCCGGAATTGGTTCTGGAATCGGCTCCGGGATTGATTCCATAATCGGTCCTGGAATTGGTCCTGGGATCGACTCCCGAATTGGTTCTGGAATCGGCTCCAGAATTGGTTCTGGAATCGATTCTGGAATTGGTTCCGGAGTTGGTTCCGGAATCGGAATCGGTACCCGAATTGGTTCCGGAGTCGACTGCGAAATCGGCTCCGGAGTTGGTTCCGGAATCGGCTCCGGAATTGATTCTGGAACCGGCTCCGGAATTGGTTCTGGAATCGACTCCGGGATTGATTCCATAATCGGTCGTGGAATTGGTCCCGGAATCGGCTACGGAATTGGTTCCGGAATCGGCTCCGGAATCGGATCTGGAATCGGCTCCGTGATTGATTCCATAATCGGTCCTGGAATTGGTCCTGGAATCGGCTCCGGAATTGGTTCTGGAATCGGCTCCGGAATTGGTTCTGAAATCAGTTCCGGAATTGGTTCCGGAGTTGGTTCCGGAATCGGAATCGGCATCGAAATTGGTTTCGGAGTCGATTGCGAAATCGGCTCCGGAATTGGTTCCGTAATCGGCTCTGGAATTGTTCCGGTTCCGTGATCGGAATCGGCTCCGGAATCAGAATCGGCTTCGAAATCGAAATCGGCTTCGGAATCGGCTCCGTAATTGGTTCCCGTTCTATTTCTGGAGTCAATCCTGATTCTGTTACCGGGGCAAAATTCGATTCCCAGGTTGATTCCGATTCCGAAGCCGATTCTGATTCCGGAGCCGATTCCGATCACAAAATCGATTCCGGAGCCGTCTCAGGAATCGGATCCGGAGTCAACTTCAGAATCGACTTCAGAATCGGAATTGATTCCAGCATCGGAATCGGCTCCGGAATTGATTCCGAACACGGAATCAGATTCGGATAGTTCCGATTCCGAACTACCATCACTAGAACAGACATGATTAACTGATGCGCTTGCGCTTTTTTTGTAGATCTACTGGACCACCGGGAGCAACCGATACTAACATTTTAAGGAACGCCCCGAACCGAAGCATGGTTCCGTACCAACAGGACCTCAATTCTACTACTACTGGCTCTCGTCGACTTGTGTGGCTCAGCATAAAGCCGGACGACACGATCACACCGAAAAAAGAAGGCTTTTTTATCCATTTATTTCGATATACAAGCGGCATAAGGAGCGTGTTTTAAATTCAATCGATCAATTGATCCTCTCTAGTCAGTCGGGGAGTTCTGGCCGCACAGGCCAACCAGCAGCATTCCGTTTGGTGGGAACACATTTTGTGATAGTAACGCATTCTTTCTTTTCCCAAGTCTTATCTCGTCCCCTCAGAGCTGCTGTCAGCTCCGGAGCTCACTGTGGGCATCGTACAGCCTTTATCCACGTGTGTTGAGCAGTGGCAGAGGCTCGACAAAACTACGACTTCCTTCTATTGGAACTACCAAACTGGAGGGCGTTTAGCTATAGGGTATTAGGGGGAGACAGGGAATAGCGATGGGACGCATCTTTAGCATCTTCGAATCTCAAGGAATCTTTGCAATTTCTCACACTTATGTACTTGCATTTGAATGTAAAAATCATTTTGTTTTTGTACCGTAAGCATTGCGTCGTTTAGGTTTAATGGCGCGAGGATTTTGTGTTCTGCTAAATAGGTCGTCGTACGTAAGGGTTTGGTGAGTGGCGAAAATAAAAAAAAAAGTGGGTGTTGTCATTAAGATTGATTTGGTTGATTTCTGAAGGGTTTGAATGAGAGTGTGATTAAAAAAAGAAGGATTATTGAATGGGTAACACTCACACAGCCACGCGCTCACGTGTATTGAACAGCGATACAGCGAACAAAGTATAAATATAAAAACATTTGCAAAAAAATAACGTGTGCCACATTTCAAACAATATTTTCTGAAATTCCCAATACTTCATCGATCCTCATCGATTCTGTCGGACAAACATTTTTCCAGAAATAATCGCTCCGCTCACTTCAGTCCCTCCTCCTCCCCGTTCGGATTGCTGATAAACCGAGCAAGCGCGCCGGAGGGATCCGATCCGAAACGTCGCGATCAGCGGCTCTCAGTCGCTAATCAGCAGCCCTAGCGCTCACACAGTGGTCTGTTGTGATCTGTCTCGAACCCTTGGGGTGGACCGGACCGTGTCAGGGGCCCCTAATCAGTGAGCTAATCAAGTGAAAACCAAAAGCGGGCGATCGAGGAACCGTTCTGTCCCGTGCAGCGATAAGAGGCCGTGTGTGTGGCAGAGAAATGGTATCACCTTTCGGCCGACGACGATCGTCTTCTTGGCGATCGATCGTGCTGCCGGCATTGCTGTTCGTTCTGCCAGCGTTGGTTGAAAATGGCGAAAGCTGCAGCAAAACCCCGATCGTGGACGGGCGAACGGTTAGCAGTGTGAAGCAGCCGGGCGACAATGGTTACCGGTTGGCCATCCGGGACGAGCCGACCGGGTACGAACCGGGCAAGATCTACAACCGTAAGTATTCCGCCATCCGAAACGGCAAAGTACAAAGGTGTACACACACATCGCTTGGGGACGGGTGCGCAACTGCAGACGCATGACGAAATACTACTACTCTGGATGGTGGCAAAGCAAATATGTTCTAATTATGGTTGATGAAAGTTACACACACACACACGCACGCACGGTCTGACGGCACTGGAAGACTGGTCAGACACCACCGTGGTGGTGGAGGAGGAACTAGCGCATCGCTGATAATTTCCTCAACGCAGCGCGCAACGAGTGCACGATTACAAGTGTGCCCGCAATTGGAGGGGGACTGGGGGAAGGTGAGAGGGGGATTGGGTAGGATTCTTGCCTTGAGCGGCACGAGGTTAAAGTGTAACTGCGCTCCACACGCGCTTTATGTGCACATGTGGGTTTGCGAGGGACACTCATCAATAATAGTTGACGCAATCTGTGTTAGAATTTAATGTCAATTTCAAAAAGTAATTTAAGTTTGAAGCCTATTTTTGACACTCTTTTTGAAGCTTTTTTAAAATAATGAGAAACGTTTATGTTATATGAATTCAAGAAAGGGTTGTTTGAAGTCTTAATCAGTATGTATTAAAATAAACAAAAGCAAGCTTCTCCAAGTTTCGATACATCAGGATTTAAAAAAGGATAATTTGTATTAACAATCGCATTCAAAATTCCTCAAACTTCTGAATATCGTAGTCGGTGGTGGCTAAGCTAAAACAGTTGGCTGGTTATTTAACTTAAATTGTATGACACAAAATTACCACTCAGAGACCTCTGCTCCTTAAAATGAGGGCTCTGAGCTTGCTCAACAACATCGACTTAACAACGGAAATTGTGGATTAGTTATTGGCCAAAACTTAGAACGCCCACAGAGCGCACAAGATCGATTCCGAGAGTGCGAGCATTGTATTGAATGCGTATTGGAGGCTGCCATGAGCGCACTGAGTTGCGTATTCAGGGCGCAGAGCTGTATTTAGTGCGAAAAAATTCATGAATTGGGCTTCGAATTGCTTCCCCACCCACCGTATTCTCCAGATCTGGCCCCCAGCGACCTTTTCTTGTTCTCAGACCTCAAAAGGATGCTAGCAGGGAAAAAAATGGCTGCAATGAAGAGGTGGTCGCCGAAATTGAGGCCTATTTTGAGGCAAAACCGAAGGAGTACTACCATATGGTATCAAAAAATTGGAAGGTCGTTATAATCGTTGTATCGCTCTTAAACTATGTTGAATAATAAAAACGAATTTTGACAAAAAAATGTGTTTTTCTTTGTTAGACCGGGGACTTATCAGCCAACCTGTTAAACATTGAGCAAAAGCTAAGAGGCACTAATTTAAATCATGCAAATAAGGATGACCACTTACCTTTTGATGTCACCAAGTTTGTAACAGTCTTCAGGTTTAAGGCGCTGTTCGTAATTTGTAATCCATTTCCATTGGAGGAGTGAAATTACAGACGTTTCACATGTGTCCAGGTACAGATTATCTTGTTAGAAGTTGCTTCGCGCATGTATGCTATCAGATTCCTGTTAGAAGTTGCTTCGCGCATCCATGTTATAAGATTCCAGTTGGAATACTGGTTTATTGATGCTTTCTTGCAATGGCTCTAGTCTACGCCACCTTTTGTCTCCATCACTACAAACGTCCACTTGCATCTCAACACTAACACTCTCGCGGCACAGTTTTCACCAATTGTTCCACAAAACTAACGCTCTCAGTTCAATCTCCATCCTCACAGTGTTCATCGTTGGCTCGCGCACGCACGCGAAGCTGCAGCAGTTCACGCATTTTACACTGGTGGCGCACGCACGCAACGGTGCCAAGCAGTATCTGGCGGGGCCGCGGCGCGTCGGTCGGTTTCAGCTGTTCAGCGACGCGCTGACCAAGTTCCACGATCAGTGCGTCAACACGGTAACGCAGGCGGACGATTTCCCCAAGACGGAGGTGCAGGTGATGTGGGTCGCACCGGCAGCCGGTTCCGGCTGCGTCAGCATCTCCGCCATGGTGTACGAAAGCGAGCAGCAGTGGTTCGCGGACGATGGGGCGCTCACGAAGGTGCTCTGTGAGCATCAGCCCGTGCCGCGCCTACAGAAAGGTGAATGTTGTGCCTGCGATGAGGCGAAGTACAGCGTAAGTGTTAGGTCACGCCACTATCTTATCACTTATCTGATCCGGTGTGCACAATAACGACCTCCCGGTTCTCTCTTCCAGCTTACCTTCGAGGGCATCTGGTCGAACGAGACGCATCCGAAGGACTACCCGTTCGCCATCTGGCTGACACACTTCTCGGACGTGATTGGGGCGTCGCACGATACGAACTTTTCCTTCTGGGGTGAAAACCACATCGCCACCGACGGTTTCCGCATGCTGGCCGAATGGGGCTCGGTGCGTCTGCTCGAGACGGAGCTGCGGGCGAAGGGGGCGCGCCTCCGCACGCTTATTAAAGCGGCTGGTTTGTGGTATCCGCGCGTGAACGCCAACACCACCTCCAACTTCCGGGTGGACCGGAAGCATCACAAGATATCGCTCGCCTCCATGTTCGGCCCGTCGCCCGATTGGGTGGTGGGTGTGAGCGGACTCGACCTGTGCCGACCGGACTGCACCTGGACGGAGTCGCTAGACGTGGATCTGTACCCGTGGGATGCCGGTACGGACAGTGGCATCAGCTACATGTCGGCGAATGCGGAAACGCAACCGCGGGAGCGTATGCACCGCATCACCACCCTTTATCCGGAGGACCCGCGGGCACCGTTCTACAATCCCCGGTCGGCGGAGATGACACCGCTCGCTCGGCTTTATCTGCGCCGCGACCGGGTAATGGCACGGAGCTGCGACGAACAGTTCCTACAGGCGCAGGTACTGGAGCTGGCGGAGAATACGGAAGAGGAAACGCGCCCCGAGTGTGCAACGACCGAGTACACCGACTGGACGCCTTGTTCGGTGACTTGCGGGAAGGGTATTCGGATGCGCACGCGTGAGTATTTGCGGCCGGATGTGGCTGCAGGGGCACGGTGCAACAGGCAGCTGATCGGGAAGGAGATGTGCGTTGCGGAGGTGCCGGAGTGTGAGGAGGGAGCAGCGGGAGAGGATGCCAGTGCGGAGGATATGGGCCAGTCGGCGGCGACGGTCGATGAGGCAGGGGAAGGCGTCGGCGTGTGCCGTACGACGCGCTGGAGCGAGTGGTCGGAGTGTTCGGTCAGCTGCGGCATCGGGGTGACGATGCGGACGCGCACGTTCCTGGAAAACATGGGCCGGAAGAAGTGCCCCCACATCAGTGTTGGTGAGTGATATTTTGCTTTCGTGGAGGTTATTTACGATTTTGCTCGGTATTCGCAGTTCTCACACTAACACACTTTTCAAGATTAACTGTCGAGTTAATCGAATTTCACATTAAAAGGTGTTCCCGATCGAAATGTAGTCGATATTGAAAATGGGCTAAATTTTCAATATTTAATTCATATTCCTTAAGCTTCAGCTTCAATGGGTCTTCCACATTTTGGACAAAATATAATAATCTAATAGGATGTTCCAATGTGACTGTCCAAACAGGGTGCCATAGAGTCCAATTCTTATCGCATACAGTTCATTTCCCTGCAGAAAGAGTCAAGCAAGTGTCACTAAATTATGAAAACCGCTGAACAACCCTGTAACGACTCTTCTACTCTAATTTCACTCATAGAAAAGAGTGCTGCGAGATGAGATTATTCTTTTCAATATTGGATTATATTCCAATTGCAATCTACTATTGTCCAACAAAAATAGAATAGAATCCTATAGAATCCACATCCCATCGCATATAAAGTTCACTTACAGGGTTTCCCTCGATTTATTGGTTGGTTCCCATCAATTTTTGGTGGGTTCCCATATTTTTTTGGTGCGTTCCCACGATTTTTTGGTCGTTTCCCAGAATTTTTTGGTCCAATTGTATTGATATCCAATCGGAAAATACCAATAAATTATGGGAACGAACCAAAAATCTATGGGATACGACCAAAAAATCGTGGGAACGCACCAAAAATTCATGGGAACTGACCAATAAATCGTGAAAAACCCTGTAAGTGACAGCTTTATCAAAAAAGTGCCAAAAGAATCACTTCTTGCGCGAAAGAGTCAGAACCCATCAAAACACTGTAAAATAGAATTTGATCGAGTACACTAGTTAAAAAAAAGTACAAAGAATGATAATACAAAGTTATTCAAGGTACTCACAATATAGGGAAATTTTCTTATCATTTTCAGCGACGTTTCCACGATTCAGTGGTATCGATTGGACATCAATACAATTAATCCAAAAAAAAAAAACTGGAAAACGCCCAGACAATCATGGGAACACACCAACAAAATATGGGAAGCAACCAAACATTTTTGGGAAATAATTTTAAAAAAAACCTTTGCAAACCCTGTATGAGGCAGGAATTGGACTCTATGGCACCTTTTCTAAATTGGCTCATATCAAAATTTGCCTATTGGATTGGATTCCGATTGAACCTCCAATCCAAAAAGGATGCCGTTGAGGTCCACTTCCCGTAAGAATGACCCCTGAATCTGAATCTGAAAAATCTTATTCTTCTTTGCCAACTAACTGGATCAACAGTCATCCTAAAAGATGTTAAACTTATTTTTGATTCGGTTACATTTGAAACGGAGCACCCTTTACCACGTAGGATGAAGTATGTGAAAGATGGAAACTAAATTAGCTACAGTTTTAAAGAGATTCATCCTACTATAACGTCTAACTAACAATCAAATGTATCTAATCTCATCTTTCCCTCTTTTCCGCAGTGGAAAAGCAGAAGTGCATGCAGCCGGACTGCTCGATCACCGACATGGAAGCACCGGATCCGCTCTGCCCCGTCACCGCCTGGAGCGACTGGAGTCCGTGCAGTGCGACGTGCGGCAAGGGCGTGCAGATTCGCACTCGCCTGCTGCTTCTGGCACCCGAGGAACAGGACCGCTGCCAGAACCGCATCGAACTGAACCAGCAGCGTCCCTGTACGGATAAGGCCGACTGTCTGTACGATACGTTCACCGCGCAGGAGATCTGTTCGCAATCGCCGGAAGCGGGCCCGTGCCGGGGCCGCTACCAGCGCTACGCGTACGACTCCACCAAGGGCACGTGCGTACCGTTCTACTACGGTGGCTGTCGGGGCAATCGGAACAATTTCCTTACGGCCGACGATTGCATGAACACGTGTACGCGATCGCGCTTGGAGACGAGTACGGGGTTGCCGCCGGCAGCAGCTACACCGGACCCGTTCGAGGCCCTGCCCGTCGACTGTGTGCTGTCCGACTGGTCGGAATGGACGCCCTGTTCCGTTACCTGCGGCACGGGCCGTTCCGAGCGTGTGCGGTCGATCGTTACGCATCCGCGCAACGGTGGACAGCCCTGTCCGCCGCGCATTGTCAAGCGCCGCAAGTGCACTGGGCCACCATGCAATTGATGCGGACTTTCTTCATCCTGCAATTAATAAAGAAACGGGGGTGAGAAGCACCAAAAGACATAAGATGAGAGAGTGAAAGAAAAATAAACGTATGCGTCATCCATCCATTACGCAACGCTTATAGGATGGGAGAGAGGGTGTGTCGTCAAACGTAACGATTTGTTACTTGAGGGATAGGAGGAGTTTAACAATTGTTACGTAACAAAAAATAAAATGTTAGATTTTTGTTAATTCGAATAACAAATGAGTAATATGTAAACGTAGATTCTTCTTCTTTACTTAACAATCTTCGCGGTTATGGTGGCCTAAAACGGATTTCGCTACTTGTTATGTACCACTCAACCGAATAATCCGTCATTGCCAGGGGACCGGTTCATACCAACTTTACATACCAACATCGGATTCTTCCAACGTTACAGTTTGCTACACCGTTGAGGATGGGGGTCGCAAATTTGCAGTATTGGCGTTACGTAATTCATGGATGATGACTCACGATACTTTGAATTTCGGTCCTCGCTGGTAGCGTTTCGATCGGTCGCAGCATCCCTCAAAGGTAGCGGAGGGAGTGAGAGAAAGGATAAACACTCCGCTCGTTATCTTTCCTCTCATATGATAAGAGCATGTGATAAGAGAGAGTAAGCTATTGATCTTCTCACACTAGAGAGAGCGTGACATGGTGAGAGTGTGGATCGATAGAGCTTCCTCCTGATTTGGACGGTCTCCTGGTACGATACTTTGAACTTCGGTCCGCGCTGGTACCGTTTCGATTGGTCGCAGTGGCGGAGGGAGTGAGAGAAAGGATACACATTCCGCTCGTCGTCTTTCCTCTCATATGATAAGAGCATGCGATAAGCGATGAAAGGAAAGGGGGATAAGAGGAGGTCGAAAATTTACGTTACGTAATTGATAGATGATGCCTGATCTGCTTTTCACTACTATTCTTCGGGATTTCTTTCTTCGGAAGTGGTCCAAACGCCATGCAACGCAGTTCTCTCTTAACAGCAATTATCACGCAACAGTGTTCGATTTTATTGCATTGCGCCATTCACCACCACACATACACACCACACCACACCACACAGCCCGGATCCGGCTCGAACATTCGTTAATTCTAGCAGCTTTCACTTCACACAACTACTACCCGCTATTGGTATAAATATATTTCTAAACAACTTCTATAGCCCCCCGCCGTCTCTCCCCTTTGCTAGTTGTAGGACGCATTGTTCCTCTAGAGGGGGAGGGGGGGCACAACTGACACAGCAGGAAGGGTGAATTCGTTACAATTTAACTAGTGGTTTTTTTGGTAAAAACCGCTCTTGGTTCGATTGCTCTTACAACGTACGGTGCATTGTCTTTTTAGCTGTCTTCGTCCCTCGAAAAGGGACGTCCGTCTTCCTTTCGCTTGCTAATTCTATACTCAATCTCTTCCAGTTTCTGGTGGAGCGATTGTAACGCGTGTATACACGTCTGCTCCGAAAGACTCTAACAAGCATCGTTTACTTGCTTTTTCGCTTGCACTTTTTTTCTGTGATGCCCGTAATGTTTCGTTTCATTAAATTCTAGTGCGACCACCGTCCTCCTGTCTGTACACAGAGTTAGAGACTATTGTCTGCCACCACTGGACACACACACACACTGTGCCGGCATGATGCTGTAGAGCAAAGAAGTGAATGCTGTTAATTTTTACCAGTGCTTTAATTTCTTCATATTGTTTGCATAAGCTTAATTCTGAGTAGTTCGATGGATGGGACACACCTAGTTCAGTATCAGTTCAGTTTTCTTTTCCTCGAGACAGATTTGACTCGCTGGTCGTACCTTACTGGTACCATCTACACACAATATAGCACACCTAGCAACACGAAACTATGCACCAAACCATTTCGATCGCCCTCCTTCCTTACCGAAGAGCACTGGCAAGTAGCGACAATTAATCCTATATCCATCACCAACAATGTACCAACCCCCTGCCATCCAACTCTACTTCAATGTTCTCTGTTCCCTTTTTCCCTGATGGTGTTTTTCCTAATGATGCTGGGATAGTGTGCACCGACATCCCTCATACGCGATGCGGTTTGCGGGGCGATGAGTTTGGTGTCACGCGCGGGCTTGGATTGTCCTCCGACGCCGTCCGTTGGCCCATCGCCGGTGGCACGGCTAGGTTACGCACCGGTGTGGTCGGATACGAGCGACGATTGTTGTTGATGCTTGACTGTTGCTGCTGCTGCTGCTGGTCCAGCTCGTCCGTTTCTTTGGGAAGCGTGGGATAGGAAACGAAAAAAAAAACAAAGCAAAATAAAACGAATTAAATTAATACGTTTAATAAAAACCAAAAAACTGCAACACTGTGCCGGTGCTAGGTGGTAAACTAAGAAACGCAAACTAAACTACAATAATGGTACGCGTTATGAAGCAATGGGTTAAAGTTTCTGAAACACGGATAGAACAAATGAAACACAGAAAACAACACAATGAGGTCAAGTTGGACGGACGCAATCGCTCTGCACTTTTGTGTCGTCCCTCTGTCACTGTTACGCTACTGAAACACGCATATAAATTGGTACATGAAAGAAGTACACTACACGTAACGCGAACACACACACGAATGAAAGAATTCAATTCCATTAAAGTTGAGAAACGAAATTTGTTAGATCGATCTACACTAAAGAGAGAGAAAGAGAGAGAGGGAAGCTTAATCCTAACCTGTTAGTAGTAAGGGTACACACAAACGATACAAAAGTCATGCTGATCAATTCTAACACGGTAAACGCAATGCTTTTCGCTACACTTTACATATGTGCTGTGTATTTTCTTCAGATAAACAACAACAAAAAAACCCTGTGTGCATATATCATACTCTGTAGAGGGAAAGTTAAAGAAGGTTAATAGTATCCAAAAACGGGTTCAAAACTTCAAAACAAAAACTAAAAAAATACCACAGTTATAAAAGGGAGGCATTCGCAGACGCATTTGGAGTACATTTCTTGTTTTTTTTGTTATGTTCGAAACCACACACATAAACGACACACACACACAATAAAAGGAGGAGTAAAATGGGGTCTTGGTTCGCCGGATACACGTTACTAACCTTCGACAGGTGTTGTGGTGGTGGGTGGGGAATAGAGTTCGTTTTAAGCAATATGGATAACATATATGCACACTTCGTTATATGTTACGCCTACACTGAGATGCACCACATTGCGCAGACCATTCAGCCACGTGTAACATAAAGGCCGTTAGAGGCGTTGATTAATGACACATTTACTAAGGGACGCCTCAGTTCGTCCCTGTCCCACGACTCGGTGGACTGATGCGGCTAGGGATGCGTTATTTTTTTAACCATTTTCTCACCAAAATAAGCAAACTGCTAAATGAATTTCTTTTTCGATTTAACTACATTTTCATTCCAGTTCCAGTTGCATTTTCAAAACATTGCAGCATAATTCTGTTGTTGTTTTTTTTACACGCGACTTCTACTTTTCTTGCGCTCCCATTTTGGCGTTATGATCATTCAATCATACTCAATCTAGCGGGTTTACACTTCACTACATTACACACTTTGGGATTAAACCAATCGCGGGAAGGTTACAAAACGAGTAACAAATGATTACTAACAGGGATTAAATGATCGCACTCATACAGACACACACACACGATTTCATTGAATTGATTATACACGCTACTTCCTGCCTCTTCCTTCTGTCTACCTCTTCTTCTTCCCATAAAAAGCGCATGATTTTGCTTTACGATCGTCTAACTGCGCTCAAAATTTGTTTACTGCTTTATACAACTAATTTTACTCTGTGTGTGTGAGTGTGTGTGTGTGTATATATAAATATTTCAAACCTACTGGGACATGGGACACATTTTTACATGATGCTTAATTTCTCCCCAACTAGCGCCGCACAACCGTTTTACAAATTGATCAACTTTCCTGTTTCCAACATGCCGACTAGAGCACGTGCAAACAATTAAAAAAAAGATGATGCTATAAAAATATTATCCATTCCTCAGAAGCACACACAGCACACAATCATCACACACATGTCCTGCTTTCTAGTTGGCAAAGTCTTGATA
Source organism: Anopheles bwambae (assembly GCA_007018985.1). NCBI lineage: Eukaryota > Metazoa > Arthropoda > Insecta > Diptera > Culicidae > Anopheles > Anopheles bwambae. Next base: position 10,662 of record SIXB01002443.1, on the reverse strand, counting down.
CAGCGTGACGATCATGTAGGATCGTTAAGGTTGCCTTGGTAAGGGATGCGACAGCATATGATCCTTTCATTAAGGACATTGATCTACTGTTGTCTTGCTAATTCTTATGTCTCTCGTACACATCATTACTAGGTGTTGTGTGTACGCCTGTGCCTTTAGTCTAATCCGCGGATCTAGCTGTTATGGGTTTCGCATTTGAGCAAACTCCCCTCCGCAACGTGTACGGTGGTTTAGCGGTACATACACGCTTACGAAGTACAACAACATAATCAACATAATAACACATACAAGAAAACGGTACACATAGCACACGAAGAAAACGATAACAACTTAACACGCTTAGAGAGTAGTCGGAGAGCACAAGGAAACCACGATGACAGACAGTTAGCACAAAACGGAGCGAAAGGGAATAAAAAGATAAAGAAAGGAGGACCCGTTGCAAAACACACAAACGAAAGCACATCTCTAAGGTAATGATGATTAAGGTGAAGAGTACTCGGCGCTGCCTAGCTTCTTTAAAATAGACCCCGTTCAAAGCTGTGTGTTTAGTTACTCTAAATTCCTTCTAAATTCTTTCCCACCGCTACTCTGCTGTACATTAAGCAACTCCGTTCTGTGGATAGTGTTTTAGTGCCTCTATATAGAGGCGAAAAAGGGTACGAGTACACTCTACTACTGTGCACTGAAAAAAGAGGAGAAGCATTTCCAATGCCGCAATGGACAGGATGTAGGGCCAACCAGCACTACATCTCTCTAAGGGCATAATATCCGTGTACCAGCAAAGAAAAGAAAGCAAATTTGTATGCGAAAGCGGCTTCACCGGCGAGACGAATGCAGCCTCGTTTCTGTGTTACCATGAGAGGATGGGCTGCAGCTAAAGATAGTAAGGTTCGTTTCATCCCCTGGCGTAGAAAGGATTGCATTTGCTAGTTTAACAGTGTTCATAGTAAAGCAGTGTGATTGTGTTGTGTCTTATTTCCGCTTTCCTTCCCCCCTTCCGAATGGTACTACAATTAACTCTCGACGCTGCTGACGGATATCCTTTAGCTCGAAGATAAAACCCCAACAACTGATACCAAGCATCGTCCCAACCCCTCTCCCCCATATTAACAACCAGTGCGCGACCAAAACACACCCGTCTGGTGTGTGAGTGTGTGTGATCTCGCGCTCACTAGTGTGCGGCGGCATTATGCTTTCTGCTGCTGGCACGCGTTTGCTTTCTGTTGATCGATTGCTGCTGCTGCTGCTGGGCGGACGTCGCTGCGCTGTTGTTGTTATTGGTTAGACTATGCGTACCGTTCTTGTTATCGTGACTGTGATGGTGATGGTGGTGGTGATGCTGTGGAGGGTTCGTACCTTGTGATGTCATTAGTGGCTTCGGTGGGTAGGGAATGCGGAACAGCTCAATCTTCAGGTAGTCGCAAATTTCCAGACACACCTACGGGGCAAAAGGGGAAAAGTAGAATGCGATTAGTATGTAATATGTGAAGAATTTGTTTTATTTATTTATTTATTTTGTTGTCACTTCATACCTGCCCACAGTACCGGATCAGATCGACCGTACACCAGAGCAAACAGAACCACAGGACGTAGTACTCCGGCAGGAAGCTGTTGAAGTACTGGTTGAGGAACAGGCACAGCGGCCCAATCAGTCCCCAGTCAAGGTACTCCATTTCGCTCTTTGTCATATGGGCGACCTAAAATTAACACGACAAAAAGGAGAACACAAAATTAATCAATGAGTAGCAACGCGACGTGTGTGTGTGTGTGTGCGTGTGAAGCAGCGCACTTGGTTTCGTCATCACTTACCACCAGCCGGTTCGTCACCTTGGCCGTAATCATCCCGAACGCCATTATGTACAGGGCGGGATGGTTTTCGTAGATCTGATCCGTCGACTTCTGCGAGATCACGTACGCCGGCACTACGACGAACAGGAACGGGATGATCGGCGATAGTACGCTCGTGCCCTATTGGTATTCCACCAGCGAGATATGTTGCCACAGCCGGGGTTGTAGTAGCAGGGATGGTGGGCACAAGGCAAAGGCCCCAGTACAGGATTAAAAAAACCGGCAGATTCAGCACACCACCAAAAACAGGGGGAGGCAGATGGAGGGAGAGAGACAGAGAGAGTTGGTGTGTAGCGCACCGATGCATAAGGAGGATCATCGAATGCATACGTAGTGTCGGGGGGTCAGGGGAGGAAAAAACAAAAAGTACTCCAATTAGTTGCGATATGGTAGAAAGCACACTAGACCACAATGTCAGTGAGAAAAGCGGAAAAATGAGGATAGTGTAAGGTGGAGGAGGAAGAGATGGACAGTAACAGTATATGCACACACACACGTATACAAACTCGCACACAGACACACACACACGAGATGCCTAAACACGCGAGCGTGCGAAAGGACAGCGTGTATACTAGTGATGGGAAAAATGAAGTCGGAATCGATTTCGGCTAGCTCCGATGTTTTCTGGAATCGATTCCGGACAGTAAGTCCTGAATCGGCTCCAGAATTGGTTCCAGGATCGGCTCCGTGATCGGCTCCGGAATCGACTCCGGAATCGGTTCCGAGAATGGAGCCGATTCCAATTCCGGAGCCAGCTCCGTAACCGGCTCCGGATACGACTCCGGAATCGATTCCAGAATCGATTCCAGAATCGGCTCCGGATTCGACTCCGGAATCGGCTCCGAAATCGGCTCCGGAATCGGCTCCGGATCCGACTCCAGAATCGGATCCGGAATCGGCTCCGGAATCGGCTCGGGAATCAGCTCCGGATTCGACTCCGGAATCGGCTCCGGAATCGGAATCAATTCCAGCAACGACTCCAGAATTGATTCCGAAAACGGAATTGGAATCGGGTAGGTCCGATTCCGAGCTCCCACCACTAGTGTATACTTGTGGATGTGTGCATGTGACTATCGGGGGAAGGATTAGCAAAAAGCATTAAAAGAAGGTGAAAAGGAAAGGATGCGCTTTCTTTTATTGGACGTTTGTTAATGGATGAGGTGTGCCTATATTTAAATTTAAGAAAAACACAAACATTTAAGGGATATTTGTTCTAGCAAAAGTACAAAAAATGTGAAAGCTAATGTTGTGTAAGAGAAATCGTAAAGAAAATTAAAAGATGAAAACAGTAAAAAAACTAACACAAGGAAAATGTTATTTACACTCTATGTGGACACATGAATATCAAGCATTTGAAACATTGAAAGGAAAATTTGAACTTATGTAAAAATATATATATTTTTTTAAATTATTTTGCTAAAACAAATAAATTATCCATTTCAGTGTTGGTTTTTGTTTTTCTTTTAACCGAAGAATGTTTAGGTGAATGATGCCAATTTTACAGCGTATGAATATGAGCATTGTGTCTGTGATTTTGTTTCTCAAACAGGGATAGGGGGAAGGAAAGAAGTGTAGCTTTAAAATACGCCAAACTGTTATGACCGTGACACCTTAGGTTAAGGGTTTTTCGTAAGTCTTCAGAGCGATAAAGGTTGTTTAATAAATTACTATCTTCCAATTAGATCTTTGCGTAGTTATTTGCTGTCCGTTTAATTATTTCGATATCTTAGTCCATCAATTAGTCCGTCATTTAAAATATCGTCAGAGAAAAGCTAGGAAAAAAACCCAACTACTGCCTTTTTGCTGTTTCCCCGCTTTTCTTATTAGTCCAGTTTTAGTGTTAATTTTTCAGTAAAGATGTAAATAGTACTTCGAGCTTCTTATTGGATTTACGCTTACGATATCAAACCAAACAAAAATATTATTGTATTATTTTCTTTTTTTTATTCCTTTAACTTAAGTGAGATTCTCAGCCTCTCTAACGTATTGCATAGCTGGTTCCGCGTACCGCTACCGATCAGCTTGTTGATTGATAAAGGGCAAAAGGTAATTGATTTACTTTAATCAAATTGAATGATTATATTAACCTTGGCTTAAAGACGGTGGGCCGGTTGTGGATACAAGAAGCGATTGATTCGATAAAATAGGTGTGATAAAACGTTTCATAAGGAGGAGGGATAACAATTTTAAAAAAATGAAAGAAATGTAAAATCAAAACTTAAATGTGAATGTGAATTTGAAGATTTTCAGTTGAAAATTTAAGCAAATAAATCAAATACATGAAATATCTGTTTGAAGACTAATTCTACTGATCGGAGAGCAAGGATAGAAAAGGTGATCAACAAACGATCGATGCGGTTTGAACGGACAAAACAACAACAAAAACACACAAACAAACAACAGCATACAATCGTTAGCATAACACTATCGAGAGCCAGCGAAAGGGAGCAACACAGCGCAGTACTATAAAATCAAGCAGGGGGAGGACAATCCAAACACTTTCCCGGACAACATGAATCAACCGAAGAAGAAGAAGCAGGATCGTTAGCACGTTATTGCACAAGGGACAGAATACAAAACACATGAAGAACTCGCCAACACATGTAACAAATACAACAGGAAGTTAGTATTATGAAAGGACCAATCTAACAATCTTCACACACATACACACACATATGTTAAGTTCACGCAAACACACACACACACACATAGATTAGTGGCCTTACAGCGACAGTAGATCCATTTTTGCCCACGCCACCGGTAAAGATAACGGACGCGTTCTGATAGGCGAGCAGTCCGAACACAAACACGGCAAAGTAGAGCGGGACCGTCTTTATGTCGATGCCCCCCATCAACGGTAGCTGTTTTTGATTATTGTTATTATTGTTGGTGGGGTCCGACGGGCGGAAGGGTGTCATCCCGTTGGTCGGTTGTGTTGGAGGGGCCCGGCGGCCATGTGGCGTGGTTGTGTGAGCGTTTTTTTTTTTGTTTCAATGTTAGCAAGCCCAATTGAAGTATTGGAGATTTTTTTGTTGTTGTTTTGTTACAACACACGACAGCCAAAAGATAAAGAAATTCGTAGCAGTAAGGAGGGGGAGGCGCCCCGAGAGACCGAGTTTTAGTGGCGAGAACGAGATAAGAAAGCACACGGGAGAGAGAGCGCGGCAAAGAGAGAAGAAAGAAAGAACAAGAAAACGAGAAAATAAGTAAAATGAGATTAAAAAAAAAGAAAGAGAAAAAAAACCATTTCGATTAAGTATGTAAGTCAAAATTGCAGAAGAGAAATAAAGAAGAAAACATAAACGAGAACAATATAAACGACCTAGAGAGAGTTATTTAGTGTTTGGGAAGAAAGATAAGAGTTGCATATAAACTGGAGAAGAACGGTAGTAAAAAAAACCTCTTTATAAAACACGACACAGAAAACCTATCGATGTTTGAAACAACCTCCCCATCGCAGCATAAAAAAACAAGGAAATATATTCGGTAGGTTATAATAAATGCACATGAAGTAAACAAACCACACCTAACCGACCATTAGATATTTTTTTTTCCTTACGCAAAAGTAAAGTAAAATTGCCACCCACATTAGTACAATTGTGTTAGAAACAATGTATGTGAGAGTAAATGATGATTTAAAGAATAGAGAAAGTTAAAAAAAAAACAGAAGACAGGAAAAAGAAACAGGAGCATAAAGGAGGACATACAGGCAAAAGGTAAAACGGCTCATCCCAGCAGAAGGGATTTGCCATACAAAAAAGGTAGCTTAAATATAGGAAATGGGCGCAAAAAAAACGCAATAATAAAGTCGCTTACAGCAACGGTGGACCCGTTCTTGCCGACGCCACCGGCCCGAAAACTCTGGCAGAAGGTGGTGAACACTTGCACGAATCCGAACGTAAAGATCGCACACACGGTGTAGTTCCAGCTGCCACCGAGGAGCGGCATCTAGCGAAGGAGGATCCGCAGCGAGCAGGATCGAGCAAACGCGCAAGTCGAAAACACGCACGCACGGGGTTTAAAAGTAACGGATAAAAGGGGATAAACCACGAGGGAAGATAACATAGAAAATGGAAATGGAAAAAAGAAGCGTTAAAGTAGTAACACACACAAATATGGTGAAAACAAAGATTAGAAACACTGAAAAGTATAAATAAAACATTAAAATACATAAACTTAAGCAACGAGAGAGAGAGAGTGAACAGCAGTTATCGACAACAGAGCAAATTACCACAGACATCATCATCATCATAGCAACTTGGGCAAGGCGGCGCGGGAGAACTGCAAAACATAACAACAACACGACAAAACAGGGCAAACATTGCACAGGCATGCAGCAGCAATAGCAGCAGCAGTAAAACTGTCGTCCCCCAAAAACCCAGTTTCGGACGCACAACAAACTCTATTCCTTCTTATAGATAACAACCACAGCAAACAACAAACGACACAAACAAAGACAAGTAGTTTAGTTGGAGTTTTCATGCAGAACAGTGTCCTCCCTCCGTACAGATCATGCAGCATTGCGGCAACACGGGAAACACAAACACGCATGTAAACACACGCATGCAACCGATCTCGAGAGAAAGAGAGAGACAGATGATAAGAGAGCTGAAGAGTTTCGTCTTGGTCAGAGAAATGTCTTTTTAAGGCCATTTAAGGGCTGTCATGTAGAAAAATATTTAAAACAAAAAGGGATTTTTTTGTAGAAAGTCATGAAATCATTGCTTCAACACGAATCTTTAAAATATTGTCAATTAAATACTTTCATCATCGGCACTTGTAAAACGGATACAGGAAGATGGGGGATAACATTGTCATGGAATAGTGAGAGAAAGAGATAAGAGGTTGTTGGTTGGGTTGGGTTGGGTAGGGTTGGGTAAGGTGGCGAATGTTTGATGCACTTACGGCGACCGTGGATCCGTTTTTACCGACACCGCCGGCACGGATCACCGAGAAGAACTCCAGCAGTGACCAGCCACCGCACAGGATGGTCATGACGGCCATCGTGCTCCACAGTTCGAACTGGCCGAAGATCTGCCACCGCGCAAACCGCGTTCAATGTATGTCGTTCGAAAGAGGTATACAAACGGTAGGACAAACGGTGGGGGGGTGGTTTTTGTGGGAGGGGTTGCGAATTGTGGAAAGAAATTGTTAAAAAAATAGAGAAAGATGTTAGAAGGAGTACTCTTTTGGCGGGCAAAAGATGGAATTAATGAAATGGGTATGGTGTTCCACATCGAGCAAAATTGTGTTCAACGTGTGTCAATATAGGGAAAGTTTCTTTTTTAAAGTTCAATTTATAAATATGGACCAATCGAAATAATTTCAAGTTGACACATCATGGTTTTTTAAGGAAATTTACACGCCAATTGTAGAGGGAATAAATGAGAAAGTTGCATTGTATTCTATTCTATTTTGCTATAATTAAAAGTTTGAATTCAAAATTAAGTTCCCCTGGATATAGATGAAGATTGATGTTGCAAAACATAACAGTTATTTACTTCATTTCACAAGGAGACAACATTCGATGGGCATAATTTCTGTTAATCACAAGACAAAACTTGATGTTGATAAGAGTTACCCATAGCACTCAGTTGGAGTTATCTCTTGATGTACCCAACATTTTAAACACAAGGAGCAACATTTATAGCTCATGTTTACAGGGTTTTCCAAGTCACTTTCGAATGTGTACCTAATTACAGTCTTTCCCCGATTTACGTGACTCTCGAGTTACGCGATTTTTTAATTTTGACATGTCCAACATTTGTCAACAGCAAAATAAATTGAACTATTGTTGAAAGTGATGGATATAGTTTGACCATGATAGATTGAGATTTCTATGGAGATTGACAGATAGGGAGTAAGGGTTACCAAGCACTTTTTATGAGTTGCTAAGTAACTTTGGATTCACTAGCTGTCAAATGAAAATGTGTCAAACTACACTGAACGGACCGACCTGTAGTAATTATTGCATTATTGAGGAATTATTGAGTAATTGGTTTTTACACATGATTTTCAACACATTACAAAGAACTGTCAAACACAATCCAGCTTGAGACGTGTTGAAAATCATGCTGCAGAAATTAAAAATTATGATGATGCAAATGAAATATCAGATTGAAGTGGATTAACATCTTGCACGTGGTGAATAACAACGTTTACATTCGAAACTGCCTTGGAAACCCTGTATATTACAGGGTTTTTCGAGTCAATTTCCAATGTCTACAACATTTTTCATTGCTTGCAAGATGTTTTTCAACAGCTGTCAAATGTTTTAATTGCATCACAATAATGTTTCAGTTCTTCCACATGATTTTCAACACGTCTCAAATGGATTTGAGTTTGACAGTTCTTTGTGGTGTGTTTAAAATTATGTGGAAGAACTGAAATTTTATTTTAAGGTAAATATACCATTTGACTGTCGAAAACATCTTGGAAGTGGTGAATACAGGGTTTTCCAAGTCACTTTCAAGTTTGCACAAAATCATTCACCGCATCCAAGATGTTTTTCGACAGCTTTCAAATGGTGTATTTGCTTCAACATAAAATTTCAGTTTCGACACATGATTTTCAACACATAACTAAAAACTGTTAAACTCAATCCAGCTTGAGTCGTGTTGAAAATCATGCTGGAGAAATTAAAAATTATTGTGATGGAAATGAAATGTCAGATCTATGTGGAATAACATTTTGCACGCGGCGAATAACAACGTTTACATTCGAAAGAGACTTGAAAACCCCTGTAACGATATGCACATTCGAAAGTGACTCGAAAAACACTGTAACACTGTCGATTGCTATAACCTATTTGCAGACCAACATGAAGCATCAAAATTGAAAACCAACCTCAACTCATACGTACGAGCGTACAATTGTACCGATTGCCATGTTCGGCTGTGTGTACCAAAAGAAGGGAGCCACTAGCGAGCGGAAAGAAAATCGTACGCTGATAAGACGGACAACTCTCAACCCCAATCAACCCTATGTTTCAACAGCATCGACATACTCGCACCAATAACCCAACAGTCATTTCAAATTGGACCACTAAATCGAACCACTCCCCTGCTTTTCTTCTTAAGCTCAGCGGGCACGACACACATGCTTGTGCTTATCATACATTGCATTATCGACAAGCGCCATCACACCATTCGGAATGATAACAATCCCCCGAAAAAACACTCCACTCCCTAACCACCGCGTATTATGCGCGGCCACCAGGGTGCGAAAAGTAAGACAGGTGGAAGAAACACACTGCTTCGTTTTGTGCATATGTGCGTACGGGCGAGTTGTGGAGTAACTCGTGGTGTCCGCAACTCGGTGATGTGTACTTTGGACACGTACAGCGCGCGATAGGATGCGTCGACACACACTATGCGCCAAAAGATTGGTGGTGGTAGTGGTGGTAGTCGTGTTGGTCGCGCTGCCTAACCCTAAAAAACCGTCAAATAAACAAACACATGCGCGAACGACAAAAAAGAAACAAGCATCAGAAATCACGCCATGTGCTTGAAACGCACCATATCTAGAGCAGGATGCCGATAGGGTTTGTGAAGCTCGTGGCTCGACTTTCCTCATACAGCTTCATTTGCATAGTGTGAGAACACAGACTAATGAAAACAATAACGCAACAAAACACACTTGCCGTCAACACACAATGCAATGGCGAACTGTAATAGCGGCCCATTCCCATTGTCAAGGCGGCGTGCCCCCACTTCGGTGTACTGTGTGTCGAGCATAAAGGGCAGGCAGCTGTATTGCTGGCCGAACAGATTCGTCTGATACGAGAGCATTAGTTTTCTTTTCCCTTTGGTTCATCTAGCCCTGGTTCCGTCCCGGACCCAGCGGGCAACAATTGTGGCTAATAAAGTGTAGGTGCAATTTGCACATATCACACCATACACCCTTCTTCCACTATGGGAGGGGTGTGTGTGCAAAATATGGCAATAACAGTGGCAAACGAAAAAAAAAACGGCTTCGCAACTATCTAATACATAGCCGCTGCTGCCGCCGCCAGAGTCAAGGCCCAATCAATCAAGGGTGAGATCATGGTCACCTTTTCGAGTGTGTGTCGTGCATTTCTTTTTGTCTAGTTGCGTTGAGAGTTTCCCTTTCGACCTGAACAGAAGCTGAACCAAGAAACCGGACCACGAACTGGATTTAAACTGCTCTCAATACTGCAATGCTGAAATGAAAAGGGGGTTTTGCGTTACCTTTCCCACCTGCTCCCACCCGGCCCTTACCTTCGTCATCCAGATCGAGGGACCGAAGATGGCCGATATCATATGAATGCCGATGATCGTGCACTGGGCCTCGGTTACGTCGATGCGCCCGAACCGGAGCGTACCGGACACGTACGTCTGCCAGTGGGCACAGTAGAACAGTGTCATCGCGCAGAAGCACTGGAAAAACATCCACCGCGGGTAGAAGCCGAGCTGGACGGAGATACAGGCGGACAGGGCGACAAACACGGTCGAGATGGAGTCGCACCCGTGATCGAACAGCTCGCCCAGCGGCGAGGACGAGTTGGTCCGGCGCGCCTGCTTGCCATCGATCGCGTCCAGGCTTTGGTAGATGAACAGGCCGATGCCGCACAGGGCCGACGACCATCGCGGGGGCTCTTCACGGCCGGTGGGGCTGTAGCTGTAAGTGATACAAACAATGGAAGGTTTTTGTGTTAATAAAATAAAGTCTGTTTTTAAACGTTCAATATTTAGTTATCGCCCTGCCATAGTTATTCATAGTTCGAGAAGAATCTCCATACTCGAGAAGAAATGGAAAATATCACAACTTCTGCTCTAAATAGCCATTAAAACT